>SATZ01000541.1:0-24066 GCA_004335205.1 Ascochyta viciae-villosae | reverse complement strand
GGTTGAGGGTGTTGGGGTTGAGGAGGGGTGGGGACGTTAGGCTTGCGGGTCCGGATGTCGGGAGGAGGGGGCAGGGGGGGTTTGTGGGTGAGAGGGGTGGGGAGGAATTGGTGGATCGAGGGAGGTCGGGGAGTAGGTAGGTAGATGGGTGGGTTGATAGATAGCAGCTTCAAGAGCGCTTTGATGATTATGTTTTGCTTGTTTCTGTTCGCGCTTATGGAGCTTGACCTCACGTCCCTCCCTATGCAATGTGCCTCCAATTCACCATGCTCGTTTCGCATCACCGCCCGTTTATCGCTGTGAACCCTCCTGAGCTCATTCTCGGCCTCGGTGTCGCACTCGCACTCGCACTCGCACTCTCCTCCTTCTCCCGCCCGTTCACCCTCGGCGGCCCACGCATCTCCATCTCGATCTGCATGGCCGCGGGATCTTCCTCGCCCTCACTCTCCGCAACTCTCTCCTCGCCCGCACCTCCATCGATGTCCATGGCCTCTGTTTCTGGCACGGGCGGCACGACCTCCTTCCTCGCCAGCGGGTCGAGCTCTGTGCCGTTCTGCGGTGCAGATGTGGAAGTGGACTCTGCTTCGCGGGCTCGGGCGAGCAGATCCTGTGCAGCGTCCGAACCGATCGGTATGCTCGGCAGCGTTGTCTGTGTGGTGCCGTTCGCATTCGCAGGTCTCGCCGTGTCTGTGTTCACCGCCTTGCCCTTCCCTTTGGTCTCCTTCTCGCCCTCCTTGACAGCATTCTCCTTAGTGGCTGCTTCCAGCTCCGCGGCCTTGCGCTTCCGCCACGTGCCATACTGCGTTGTCTTGGGCACGACGTCGACCAAGAACTCGAGGTTGTCGGTCTTGCTCACAGCGCTCGAGACGTCGCGGTACTGGATGTTGCGGCGCGGCTTGCGCTCCGTTTTGACGACATTGTGTGTTGTGGTGGCGAGGTGCTGGATCATCATCTCTGTCGCGAGTGCGATAGCGAACGAGGCATTCTTGGTGACCGTCAGGCGTTCCGGGTCTGCGTTGATGATTTTCTGGACGCGCGCGACTGGGCGCGTTAGTTGGGACAGATCATAGTGAGGAAGCCCGCAGGACATACGTGGGAGGGAGACATGGCCTGTGACTTCTTTCGAAGGCGCAATGGGGGTGTTGTTGTATGGCATCGTGACCAACTGTGATGGCGGTGGTTGCTATGGCGTTGGTGTGACAGCGTCGAGGTGGATTGTGGAGCTGTTCGTGTATGTGATTGTCCAAAAAGTGATGTCGAGTCTAATGACGCGTTCGTTGCGCGCAGTAGGGCTGGAATCGGTATATGGCGCGTGTGGGTGGGTATTGGTGAGAGTGAAGATGTCGATAAGAGGAAGGTAGTGTAATGGGAATGGAAGGTTTAGCCGAGTGAACCGCCTCACGGTAAGCACATGTAAATTCAGGCATCACTCCCCCCTCACATATAAAGCGAGCCTTGGCTTTCCTTGGCCGTCATCAGTGGGCAACTTTCCATATCGAATTTGTCTAGATATGAGACTTCTTTCCTTGTTGCTCGCAGTTGCAGCGGCTGCCGAGCTCTCTCAAGTGCCCTTCCAGAACACACCAGAAGTCGAGGGCTTCCAGGTCTATCAAAGCCAATTCTCCGAACATCATTCCATCCGCATCAAGCAGCAGCAGAATGAATCCCTCTGCGATGCACGCTCGAAGCAGTACACCGGCTGGCTAGATGTTGGCTCCAAGCACATCTTCTTCTGGTACTTCGAGTCGCAGGCCAAGCCATCAGAAGATCCGTTGATGCTATGGCTGACGGGCGGCCCTGGCGGATCGGGGATGATTGGACTGCTTCAAGAGAATGGGCCTTGTCTAATCAATGAGCATGGAAACGGAACTGTCTACAATGAACACGGGTGGAGCAAGAACGCCAATGTCATCTACGTTGACCAGCCGGCGGGTGTTGGCTTCAGCTACGTTGACGAAGGTGTACCGCTCCCTGCAACGAGCTTCACTGCTGCTGAGGATATGCATCACTTCCTGCAGCTGTTTACGAGCGATGTCTTTCCGAACCTGAACGGCCAAGAGTTCCATATTACCGGAGAGAGCTATGCGGTAAGTTGTGTGAGCACTTGGAGTATCTCCAGCTGACGTGCAGCAGGGTCACTATGTCCCCACGCTGGGAGCTCAGATAGTCTCTCAGAACCTGCTCTACCCAAAGCGACCTCAGGTAAACCTACAGTCAATCTTCGTTGGCAACGCCTATGTCAGCCCTCTCGACACGGCCTTTGGCTACTGGGAGACGCTCTGCACGACCAACCCCGGCATCGAATCTCCCATCTTCAACCAAACGCGCTGCGACATCATGGCCACCCATCTCCCTCGCTGCCTAGAACTAGCCCGCGTCTGCTACGAGCACCCAGACCCCGCAATCTGTCTAGCTGGCGAGGAAGTGTGCTGGAACGGGGTAATCGTGCACTACGACGGCGAGTCTGGCGCAGGAGGCCGCAACCCCTTCGATATTACGCATCCATGCGAAACGGGCGACGATCTCTGCTACCCCGAGATCCCAAGGATTGGGCAGTACCTCAACCTACCATGGGTTTACGAAGCCCTGCATGTTCCCAAAGCAGTCGGTAACTACAGTGTCTTTTCTGAGGAAGTTGCCATTGCTTTCTCGTTGACAAACGACCTGGGCATTAGCACGCAACCACAGGTCTTGTACCTGCTGGAGAACGGCATCGATGTACTTTTTTACCAAGGGAACCTCGACCTTGTATGCAACACAGCGGGAAACTTGCAGTGGGCAAATTCGATGCCGTGGAAGGGTCAACCGGCGTTTGTCGCACAGAGCAAGAAGATGTGGAAGCACGGCAAGGAGGAGGTCGGCTGGTACAAGGAGGTCAAGGTCGTGACTGCTAGTGGCAGAGACACGACCTTTGCGCTGAGTACTGTCAACGGAGCGGGGCACTTGGTCCCGTACAATAAGCCGGAGGAGGCACTGGCTCTTGTGGATAGGTGGTTGACCAAGCGCAGTTTCGCGTAGTCGCATCCACTTGGTCCGCATGTAGATACAAGAAGGTTGTAGATGATTGTGGCATTCAGTATAGTGGAGTGTAAGGAGTGAAGAAGTTCGCAAGTCACCGTTTGATCAAGGACCAGACAAACAACACTAAAGTATAGCAGGTTGGTGCACCAAAACCCTAAAGCTTTGCAGTGCAGTGAAATTATGCTCAGCTGTACATGTGCTCCCCTGCGTTGTGTATGTTGATTCTGCTGATCACACTCCTGCAAAGGTACGTGAATCCTTGACCTTTGCCAGTATACAAAGAGCCGCAAACATCGTCACAACTCGAAAGATCGTGACACACGGCCGCAGCGATCGGCCAGGAACACATTCCAGCCCACTTTCGTCCCGCAGCAGCGCATCATCGTGCCGCATCGTGTTCAAAAGCCCAAAATTTGGACGTGCATTTTCCCCACCATGAGATCATAACGTTTAGCACGCGACTACGTCATCGTCATCGGTCTTCGCACACGACCTTTATAAAGGGTCTGCACGCTACGAGGCATCACGATATTCACTCATCAACCACTTCAATAACCTCAATTCACACTTAACTCACCCCATTACCTCCAACAAACCCCAACACACACATCATCATGTCTGGAACCTCCAACGTCGGTAACTCCCAGGTCTACGAGGCCGGTGACCAGCGCAACTACAAAGACTCTGAGATCGAGGAGGCAAAGAAGGAGAACCGCTTCCACGAGGGCAAGGAGAACTCCCACAAGGCTCAGGACTCCAGTAAGTTTTCTCACTATAATTCCATATCCATCACCGTCTTCCCCTCATTGTGTCATCATCAGCATGCTAATAATGCCACAGAGGATGAGCGATCCATTGCCAACAAGCTCGAGCGCGAGTCGAAGCGTGAGCACGAGGATGACGAGAAGCTGAGCGAGGAGGACCGTCTGCGCAAGGTTGACGCCACGCTTCCCGCGAAGGCCCACGGTAACGAGCCCAGCGCTGGCGCCAAGCTCGACCAGGAGCTGAGGGACGAGGAGGAGGCTGAGCTCAAGCGCAAGGGCAAGGCCTAAATGTATCGTTTCTGTGACAAGAGCGATGCTGAGATACCCTACGATACGAAGTCGAAATGACCAGCCACTGCGGCGGCATTGAATGAAATGAATGAACGATCAAATCTCGGTCTGTGTAACGTGAAGATGTCCCTCTCTTTTGTACTTGAAATAGCTCAATATGCCAGCTTTGCTATCTGCGATATCGCAGCTTTGTCGGAGATGATGAAATGCCCCTCCACAGATTCGTGCTCTCTAACCCCACCATCCAAGCTCCCATCCCTGACTCGGACTTAGATTTCCCGGTTACCTTCAGTATCCGCTTATCACAGCCCGCGTATGGTGGCAGAGTGCGAACTCGACCCAATCACCACCGCAACTCCTTCAAAAGGCCCAATTCCCCCGTCTTGACACCTCGCACTGTACATGAGTTCTCTCGGCGCAGGAAATCTTATCCGCACCACCCTTGCCCTCTCCCGGAGCTCTATCGCCCTTAAACCCCGCGTTTCGAGCTTCCCATCGTCCATTGCCCTTCGCATTGCCCCTGCAGCGTTCAGCAGAGTTTTCGCCAGAATGTCTAGCTCGCAAGCGAAGCGCCTCTCCGGCAAGACTATCCTGATAACGGGCGCCAGCTCGGGAATCGGCAAGAGTACCGCTCTGGAGTTTGCGCGCACACAGCCCGATGACTTGAAGCTTATCCTCACAGCGCGTCGCGAGGACGCTCTGAAGGAAGTCAAGAAAGAAATCGAAGGATTCACAAAGGGCGTGAAGGTCCACATTGTGAAGCTCGACGTCAGCAACGTTTCGGAAATCGGACAGTTCGTAGGCAACCTGCCCGCCGAGTTCAAGGAGATCGACGTCCTGGTGAACAACGCGTACGTGTTTCGCCGTCCCCTCCGAAAAAGGTAAGAGTACGTAGACATGGAAGCTGACTGCAAGCAGTGGCCTCGTCAAGGGCGTCGACAAGGCCCCAGAGATCAAAGCCGAAGACATCAACACTATGTTCCAAACCAACGTTACAGGCCTCATCACAATGACCCAAGCCATCCTGCCCATCTTCCTTGCCCGCCCGGACGGCGGCCGTGGCGACATCATAAACATTGGTTCTATCGCCGGCCGCGAACCCTACCCGGGTGGTTCCATCTACTGCGCGACCAAGGCGGCGGTGCGCTCGTTTACAGATGCACTGCGCAAGGAGTTGATCGCGAGCAGGATCCGCATCATTGAGATTGACCCGGGGCAGGTCGAGACTGAGTTCAGCGTGGTCCGGTTTGGCGGCGACAAGGAGAAGGCGAAGAAGGTCTACGAGGGCGTGGAGCCGTTGACGGGCGATGATATTGCGGAGGTTGTTGTGTTTACGGCAGGGAGGAGGGAGAATGTTGTCGTTGCTGATACGCTGATTTTCCCCAACCACCAGGTGAGTCGAGTCTTTGGCATCGATGCGAGCTGGTTGCTAATGTGTAACAGGCGGCTGCGACGGTTATGCACAGGAAGTCGACGCTATAGGAGTGTCAGTCCAAATGTACATATTGAACGTTATCGAGCGGCCGACTGCAAGGATCATGGCCATAGGCTTTCCGGTTGCATACTCAGTCCTAGCGTTGCCTTGACCGAAATTTTCGAAACAGTGCTTGTCCCAATATTACGACACTCGTACTCGCCAAAGGCCGTTGTTAATACATGGCAGAAACTCTTCACCGCTGAAAGCTTGCAACATGATTACAGATAGCAGCAGCACGCTATATACCGAAGCATTCTTACAGTGAAAAATGCGTTGTTCCTGGATTGAGAGAACTAATGTTGCTCTGCTTCATCAAAGACAACACTCTGTCTACTACTGTGACTGCCCACTGACGAGGCAAGGTGTGCATTGTTTCAGTCCAGCTGGACTGCAAAGAAAGGCATACATGGCTGGGTCTTTGGGGGAATTGCGACACACGACAAAGATACCTGCGAGCCAACAAAGCCAGCCGAGACATGGTTTATTCACGTTTTCGAACTCAATGAAGATAAAGACGTGGAACAAGGGGCACTGTGCGTGCCAACAGTATGACGAACCTAGCGGGGAAATACAAGTTCAACAACCTCGAGGAAGATGAAGATACCGTCGAGCAGTCTCCTATATCTAATGAGAATACAAGCAACATACAGACAGTCACTATGCGTGCGCCTCCTCGAAGTGGCGGGACGATATCCGTCGCGCGTATGATGGCGAGCGCAAACGAGGACGGCTTTCCACTTGCCGACCAGGAACTCGATTCGGATTCTGACGAAGATTTCGAAGGTCCCCCCTCTCCGCCATATACTCAGGACTTAGATGCAATCACCGAAGATGACGAAACCTCAAACGACGGGTTAGTTGACATCGTTGACTACGAAGTACCAAAGTACTGCCACGACCCTCACTTCTCAGGGCATCCGGAGTGCCACAAGCGCCATATATCCGACACCCATGGTTTCCGTGCAAGCGATGCAGCAGAAGACTTCCAGCTGCGCTTCGCTGCAACGCACAATGGGGGCGATAGCATCGCGCGCTACCGCAACTGGCGCCGCTTGAAGTTGGAGTATGGGGAGACTGTGGTGCATGGACGGTCATCGCTGCGCAATGAAGTTATTGTCGAGGAAGAGGAGGAGGGTGTTCGCACGCATGGGCAATCAAGCTGGAACCCAGACCAGGTTCAGATTCTCACTACATCTCATGAGGACTTTGTCGAGCATTATTTGCGGAAGCTGAGGGAGCGGGCGACACACGTGAAGCAACTTCACGTTGATGCAGATCTTGTCTCAACATCGGCAAACTCGGCCACTGGTGCTCTTGACTTACCTGAGTCTGTTATTTTCGATGAGGGTGAGCCGACTACTGTCCCAGTCACGATATCCGCACCAGTTGATGTTTCTTTCATGCCAGTAAGCGCTTTGACTTCTCGATCTTCTTCTGATGAAATCCCCCCGTACAATTTGGTACCTTCAAAGCACACCTCAGTTACCACCACGCTGTCCAACGGTAGTATAGAGCTTGAACACTTGCCACAGATTGATACTATCGGCCTCGAGACTCCGACTCACTCCTCCGCAGCTGCTCTAGGTGATAGACGTATGGTGGACCTGCCGGATGCATACTCTCCAGCGTCAGAGCTGTGCGACGTAGCAACGGGATCCTCGTCGCTAAAGGCCGTCGACTCTACAGAAAACATTGGCAATGCTTGCACTACGCCAGTCCGTATCATCAGCTTTAATTCGAGTCCAAGCTCTGCATTCCAGGCCCCACCACAGTTTATCACAGAACTGCTGTCAGACTCTCCAAACGTTACCTCTACCAGCGACCTACCTAGTATTCTTCCACTAAGCATAAGAATGCAGCTACCGGACTTTGACTACTGCAGCGAAGCTATGGACCAGCCTCAAGTAAAGCAGACAACCATCAACACCCAAGGTTCGTACTCGCGACTATTCGACAACTTGCATTCGAAGACTTTCCGCCAAGTCTGGAGCAGCAAAGCCAAAGCCCTAGTCAAAAGCCGGGCTTACATTGCTTCTCGCGCGACCAAGCGAGCCAGACAACGGGTCCTGCGGTCCACGAAGAAGCTGAGTAAGAAGGTATTATACTTTCATCTGTAACTGTTGCTGCTCGTGATCCTTACGAGACCACTGTACTCGCTTGAAAGCGTCTGGAGCCTGCGACAAAGCATATCTTTTTCTTTAGTAGACAGAAAATCTATTTAACAATACCATATCTGCTTTGTGCCCGAGCCAAATATATATATAATCCATCTTGACATGTCCTTGTTCTAGCACTGTGGCAATTATCAATAAAGGATTGTATTGGTCAATTTCAACGTCTTTTCCATTAGAAGCTTTCAATTTGGAAATAGCTTAGGTATCCAAAATACATGATTGTAGCCGATGTTGTGAATGTCTACCGAGCTGAAGTTTGTTTGTGCATCAATTCTCGACCAAATTACAGAACGCTCACAATGCAATGATCCTTTGGAAAGACTCAACCAAACCGCGCGATTTTGATCTAACAGTCACACAACTGATGGAAGTGTGGTGCACATTGTGCTGTAAAAATGCTAAGAATTCGCTATACTTGTCTCAAAATATGGGCGGCGCTACTGCAGCAACATTTACCTTCACTTCACCTCATGTTTTCCCGCACCTAACCAGTGAAAGATCTTGCCGCAATTTTTTTGCCCTATCAAACGTCCAGACGAATGCAAGACCCACTTTCCCCAGCCGTTGCTCATGGATATAGGATCGTGCGAGTCGCCAGACCCACCTACACCTCGACCACCGCAACTGCCCTACCTGACCTTTGAGTTCCTGCACTTCTCTTTATAGAACACTTCACAGCTTCTTAACACCACAACTTGACCCCAATCATCACTCAACTGTCACATACATTACAATCTCTTAAGTCACCAAGTTCACCACTCTCAGAATGGCTACTTATATGTACACCTCTGCCACGGGCAGCAACTGGGACGATGATGACGACGAATTCGACATTGATACCTTCAAGGCGACCGCCGACTTCTCGACGCCCACCATCGATGACCTTGGTCCCCTACAGCCCGCGCCCGCTATTGTTGACGAGGAAGAGTACGAAGTCAAACAGTTCGCCGCGCCTGCGCCTCGTAAGCCTGCTTTTGACTACGACTCAGTCCCTAGCTACCTGTGGCCATCGCCCGCCCGGGCAACCGCGGAGCTCTGGACCAAGGACGAGTATCGCCGCCCGGCTTACGTCGAGATGAGCCATGAGGGCGGCTATGTCTATTCTGACCAGCGCCACAAGTACAACACCAACTGGCTATTGGCCAAAGTCAACATGGGCTGCAGCATGGCAGCGCCTACTTTGATGAAACTATCCCCTCTTCAGCAATCGATGACCTGGGAAGAGGACAGCGAGGGAGAGTACATCAAGGAAGCCGGCTTACTGCTCTCCTCGACATGGTCACCGGCACTATCCCAGGACAGCCACTCCGAAGATGGACAAGATGAGCCATTCACTCCGCCTGGTTCACCATTCAAGTTACCTACGGTTGAAGAGGTAAGCGGATTTGTTGACATATCTGATTCCATGTTGACTAATATCGTCCAGTACGACCCCGTAACTGCTGCCATTGATATTCCCGCCAATTCCAAAGAGATGGATGACATCGAGATCGCGCATGCATTCGCCGACTTCAATCATATCTCGGAATCCCTCGACGTCAAGGACATCTTGGGGAATGCTGCGCTCAATATGCAGCACTCGAACCGCGACCAGGCCGGTAAGCAGACAAACAAAGAGTCTGGCAAGCCAATACCTAATCTTGCCTCAGATTCCCTTGTATCTTTTACACCACCTGGCTCGCCCTCTCTCCGCGATACCAACAAAGAAGCGATTTGTGACACTCTCACTGCTGCTTCAATTGGAGCTGAAGATGGCCGCATTCGCCGGGATCCCATAGTTGATCTCGCGACAGTGAAAGCCATGGCTCACAACCTCCTTTCTATCGTCAAGGCCACTCAAGTGGACGACAAGATCGGCAAAACGAACATAAAGACTACCGTCGCTGTACCCGGTCCAGAATCTCGGATCGGCGACGATGTAGCTCACGTCCACAACAAAGCCCTCGATCTTATTGAAGTCTTCAATATCGCGCAGGCTACTGCAGGAGTCACCATAACCACTGCTGAAGCTGCCCACGTCGCCGCACTCGATGCAAAATCTTGTCTTGACGATTTGGTTGACGCCTACGACCAGCCCCAGGACGATAACAGCGGTCGCACGTGTACGCTTGGAGACTCCACACTATCAATCAAGCCCACTGGCCCATCGCCAGATCTAAAGTACATCCACAACCCTACCAATACCGCACTCGTCTGGAACACGGTCGCTGCAAGCTGGTTCGCTCTCTCGTCTGTACCATGGGGTCGCATTGCTGTCGCTGCTGCAGGCGCCCTAGTCGACGTCGTTGTCTTTGTAGCTCGTCACTAGACCCAGCAACACACTTTCACCCTCTGAAAAAGCATCCTACGACATCGAAATGGCTTTTCTGAAGATGGAGCGTTCCACCTTACACGACATCAGCGACAACATTGATATTTACACGGCGTTTGATACCCCAGAGTTTTCCTCCAGCATCACTTCGCATCCTGGATTCTCAATCTCTCCTACAACACACTCTCGGCGTGAACTATGCTCCCTTCGGGTTGAGTCAGTTTTCGTCCTTCACCACGACTCCGCACGCCCCCTTCCGGTTCGATATCTCTGTCCGCGGATGTAGTCACCTCTCCGCTTACAACACTGTTCAACTTCTGAGTTGCTCGTCTTTGGCTTGAGAACGCTCATGAAGCTGGCTTGGTTACAGTGGCGGATGTGACGATTGGAAATCTACGACATCACCTCTCTAGTCAGTATAATCTAGACTTCTTCCGACGTTTGAGCTCACCCTCGGGTTTGAGACACGTTGAGATAGTTGGGTTGGGTTGGCTGCTGACGGAGAGCGAGGGGTGGACAGTAGGCGGATAGGTTGACGGATCTAAGCGTTTTTTTCTCCATCTCAGTACGTAAAACAATCAACCCGATACCAAAAAAACTGGGTCAACATTAGATTTCCTGTCGTTCATTGTCTGTCCACATGATGAACCTTATTACCCACCCGCGTGACAATCTTTTGGGACCAGATCTTGTGTAAAGATGCCAGAATTTCATTCTCGTGACGCTGAGCGGTTTTGTATGTTCAGGCGGTGAACTGTTTCACCATGTCAGCTGGTACATGATGCAATCATGTGAGTAGATGTGGTCGACTCTCGAGTTCAATAAAGCTTTCTAGCCACAAACAGTGTATCTGAACATCACCGTCCAAAACGATACAAAGAACACATACAAAACGTGAGTCTTGGTGTAAGCAGCCCTGAATTCACGTCTCGAGCTTCTTCCACGCAGACATCTACCTAACGAACGAAAAACATCAGACTATCTGCATGTCATCATAATCACACATAAAAGCTCCTTTAAGACCCCACCTCAGACGTTACGCTGTCGGTGTCGCACGGAGCGAATCAAATCCCGGATTCCCCTTTGCGGCTTCCGCTCTCCAGACAGTAGCTGCTTCTCGTCCGCCGCGGCAATGATGTCTTCGCCTGTGTTGGGATATTCCAAGTGACTAGCAGTGTGTGGAAACCAACGCATGAGGCCCCAGTAGAAAAGACCGGCGGCGACGAAGGAGTAGATGTAGCCAATGGCGAAGCTGAGTGTTGGTTAGCAATGGTTGGCTAGGTGTTGCTGAATGGCTAAGAGGCTTACAGGTGTTTGCCGCCGTCGGAGAGGTTGATTGTGTTGAGTGAAACGCTGTTGATGAAGCCTGGGAGTGGAGGCAGGAAGCCGATGATGAGTGCGACGACGCTGCGCCAGTTGGTTGCGTATCGGGCTGAGTAGCGGTACATGCCGTTGAAGTCGTACATGTCGGGGACTGATACGTTGCCACGGCGTGAAATGTAGTAGCTGCAGAGCAAATAGAATCAGATTTGAACTCCTCAATTTCAGGTTGAGGGGTTTAACTTACTCTGTCATGATTATTGCGGTCATGGGTCCAAGGAAGATAGTGTAGCCACCAAGGAATGCAAGAAACTTTTGAGCCGAAGCCAGAATTTTCCACTACACGATTATGTCAGAATAGTAATAATTTAGTCTAGACAGTGAAGACTTACCGGGACACAGGCCCAGGCACCAATGACAGCCGCGAGGATTTGACCGCGACGGATGTTGATGTACTTGGGACAGAAAGAGACCAAGTCGTTGGCTGCGCTGATGGAATTGGCCGAGATGTTGATACCGAGAGTGACAATGAGCAATCCAATTGCGCCAAACGCGGCAGCAGCTCGCCCGGCATGAGAGCCAGATGCCATCCAATAGTGGATAATATCGATCGGGTTCCAGATGATCTCACCATAAGCTGTCTGTGACGCTGCGGCAGTGAAGATGCCGAGTAGACCAACAATTGTAAAGATAAAGGGAATGACGATTGCTTGGACGTTCTGCGCACTCGGCTTGTTGGCGTATCTTGAAAAGTCGGCAATGTTCAACCCCAGAGTGGCATAGTTTCCTAGTACGGAGTTGAGGTTGGAGAAGAAGGCCCAGGTGAGCGCAGAGCCTGAGATAGTTGTGCCCTCGGTTATGACTGTACTGCGGCTGATGGTGCCGCCCGCCTTGTGCAAAGTCGAGCCAAAAACGGCGAGGAAGATGATGGGCGCGATGATCGACTTGAACCCAAAAAAGTACTGGATCTTCGTATAGGGTATGCAAAGGAAGGGCAATTGCAGCAGGAAGTAGAGGAAGAACGCGACGAATCCGGCAGTCGTGAGGCCCTGGCTCTCAGGTACATGGTTAGGAATGTTTGCGAAGCTTTGCCATATCGCAGTGAGCAAAACTTCCATGCATTGGCCGCCAGTTACTGTTTGGACACTGAAATCCGTTTTAGCACATTCTATATGCCAGCGAGTAGAGAGACTCACCCAAGCCATATAATAGCAAGAGCACAGCGGGATACAACGACGAAGTAGCTGAAGTAATAGCCGAATGGCATACGGGCGAGAATGGGGAATGGAGTATGGAGCTATAGCGCGTTAGTCCAGGCATCGAAGCTCACAAAAGAAAAGGCTTACTTACCTTGGCGCCGATTCTGCCGTTCATAGTTATGACCAGACCCATAATAGTATTTCCGAGGACGCAAGCTCCGATGGCCATTCTCCAGCTCAGACCAGCAGCAATCATGGAAGAAGCTGTAAGCCAGCCATATGGTTAGCCCCACCGAGACAATCCCACTTCTGGGAACGTTGGACCGTATAACATACCAACTTCCCAATTAGAGACAGCCCAAGCATCGGCCATCCAGTAGGCGATATATGCGCCCGTATGCCAAGTGCGCTTCGATGGAGGTATAGGGTCGAAATCAGCATTGGAGGTGTTTGGGTTTGCAGCGAAACTACTGGGCTCTTGGTTGACCGCCAGCGAAAAGCGACTGCGCTTGACGGGGAAGGAATGGCCCAGCCCAGCTGGCTCGCCGTGAACTGAGGAGCCGTCAGAACCTGAGGCTGTCTTGCGGTCTTGGAATGCCATGACAGAAGCAGCCTTGGTATAAAATTAGTGCAGTATGTGGACTGGCCAAGACAGGACCGAGGGTGATGTATGCGCTCGGCAGGGATAGCAGTCACTCATATACAAGTGAGTGCGCCCTAGGAAACAGAAAGGGTCCTGTTCTAGAACGACTACGAGACGCCTCAGAATTTTCCTTATCTCAGGTTTACACTAGATCTATTCGTACAGGTCTATGCACATCTGTATGGCTGGGGGAGTGATATCTCGTCAGACTTCTGACAAGCCAAGAACTACCGGCAACACAAAGATACACAGATCTATGGCTTATCTCGACACGTAAGCTCAGATCATCGCGGAGGCGATCTCTGTGCAACAACGTCATCCCCATTATGCTGAATTCTCCGCAACGCCATTGGCTACTGGATAAGTTATTTGAGCATGTCCATGCCACACTTGGAGATCACAATCGTCTGCGGGCGGAAACTCGTGGCTGTCTGAAGAGCTCGCTGATAACAGTCTGGGGTCTCCGCAGGACTAGGCGTGAAGTTCCCAGCAGCCGGACCCCCCGGAATGGCTGGGGCAGGACTTCCGCAGGCTGAGATTGGCTGTGAAGATATACAAAGCGCCGGCCACCGGCGATACACGAACAACGGTTCTCCGGCCAGCAACACTTTGTCGAGGGCTGTCAAGATGCAACATGCAGTTTGATGGCAAGGCGACAAACTAAAATCAATGGCGACTCTCCGAAGAGGCTCTGATAGCTGCGCCCAGAACAAACGTGGTGGTGGAACACGATGCGACCTGTGATGAATGACTGACAGCTGCGTACACTCAGACTCTTTGGTGGTGCCGCGGTTACTCGATATGATCGAGTAAGATACGTCACTGAGCTGTATCGGTGTCTCCCCACGCTTTGTGCCACCAGCTGTTCATCAAGCCACACAAACGTTGCTTTTCAACAAAGCGAAAGTGCAGGCGTTGACAATGCGCTGTAATTCCGTATGTTGACGCAGCTTTGCGGAGCGATGCCGTAGCTACAAGAAATGAACCTTGAGGAGGCTGTACGTCTCTGCATCGTCCTGTCGTCTTCTTGTAGCGGCCGGGTTTGGCGCGGTTGGAACGAGGTTGGACCCTTGCTTGCCTGCATGCTTCGGTATCACTACCGGATCATCTCCCCCCGGCGACTAATACACGTTGCCAAGCACAGAAAGCACGATTCACGCGACAGTCATATACAATGCCGGTCAGACAAGATAGGTACGCGAATACTTGACTGCCAAAGCTCCGCTGCTGTGATGCCTTGCCTCGATGCTGTGCGTCCGCCGCGCGTACGTTCGAGTACGGGTACGAGCAACGCCCCACCAGGAATGCCGTCTAGACGTGGGTTAGGGGCTCGGAGGCGTCGGCACCATCCCTGAGCAGCTCCTGAACGTCGCAAACGTACGCGTCAACCGGCCGACTGACTCCAGACGTTCTTTTTTCTCGACGTTTACAAGCAGATGAGACGCGCCCACTGTTAGCGACGATGCTCGCCAACAAGAAGCACCTCATGCCGCGCCCGGCTCGCCTTATCATTTTCCTTGTTCTCGTATATGCTTTCTGCTGGATCAAGGGCTGGCCTGCGTACTACGACGATGAGGAGCTGCCCCCGAGCCAACGACCGAAGTCGACGACAGCCCTCGGTGAACACCGCGTTACCGCTGACCACCTAGTCGTTACTATCATCACCGCCGCGACCGATGCCTTCACCAAACTTGCGCCGGCGTTGCTGTTTCTCGATGCGGCCTACCACAAGGAGTTGCTGCTGATGGGTGACTTGATGATGGATATTGGCCCGTTTCCGGTATTCGACGTCCTGGCGAAATACCCCATGAAATACGTGGCGAAGAACGATGAGCTGGAGAGGTACAAGCGGCAGCTTGACTACGCTAGGAGGAGCATACCAATAGGCAAGCTGCAGGAGAAGGATCCAAAGAAAGAGCAGGCAGTCTTGAGGACATTGGCCAAATACAAGATACTTCGGGCAATGGAGAGCACTTGGGAATATCGACCAAAGCGGGACTGGTACGTCTTTACCGACGAAGAGACGTTCATCGACCGAGGAAACCTGCTGGATTGGCTGAGCCAGTATGATCCTCAGCTCAAATATTTCTTCGGCAACCCACCCATCGCCGACGTACCTGATATTTTCGCGGCCGGTGGTAGCTCCTTCGTAGTTTCAGGCCAAACCATGCGACTTTTGTTCGAGGATCGGAAGGCCATGTTACAGAATTGGAAGAACTGGGACCCTAGGATTTCCGACTATCCCTCAGCGATACACTTGGTTGAGAGTTTCTTAAAGACTGAGCTTAGTCTCGAGATGGTGAGCCTTTGGCCTGGTGTGTCTGGCTTCGATCCCACCACCATCTCATTCTCCCCAGGTCTCTGGTGCGAGCCGGTCCTGATGATGCACCATGTTTCACCCGATATTGGGAGCGACCTGTACAAATTTGAGAAAGAGCGTACAGAAGACCACAAGCTCGATAGCGCATTGCGATACGCGGATCTGTGGCATCGATTCATGGGGCCCGAGGATCTCAATCAAACTCGCCACGATTGGGATAACCTTTCCTCGGAATCTGCGAACAATCGATGGAACATCCTGTTCGAAAACGAGGGTGAGCCAGACGGAAATCGTGCGACCAGAGGAGAGGATTCCTGGGAGGCCTGCAAATCATCTTGCGACAGCAACAAGCATTGCGTGCAATGGTCGTACTCGTCGGTTGCCGCGCCTAACTGGAATGAGAACGGCTTAACCAAATGCCACCTGAGCAGCAGCATGCGCTTCGGTGCGCACGCCGAGTCAGAGGAGGTCGAGGTCGATGGCGAACACCAGTCCCGGACCTGGACGAGTGGATGGAAGAAAGACCACTTCAAGCGCTGGGTGAACCAACAGCGGTGTAAAAGCCAGCAACATTAATGAAAATCCACCGTCTGTCCCAGTAGCCCACTACAACAGTGCTTGTTTTCCTGCAACGCACTTCCTGGTATTTGTGCTCATAGTTGGCGGATCAGTGGCCTGGAATCGCATCGATGCAGACCATGGCCATGCCTCCCAATGCTTGGTGCTTTTGGATCTCGACTTTGGAGTTGTGCATGTTGCAGCAACGTCGCCGCCAGTTCTGACGTCTACGTGGTCCACTCATGCTCAATCGTAACATGCTGGGTTATATGGTTTCGACCGGCTTGCCAGATCGATGACTTGGTTGTTAGCATGCTCGATCGGTATCCGACGCATCAGAGAGACCGGCTTGGGTGTAGTCTGCGCAACCCTGCACTGTTGTAATGAGCTCTGCGCGCTGTGCATACATGCCCATAACGATGTCCAAATGTGGATGCCCTTAGCTCACAAGGCTGCGTTGTCGGCACAAGGACAAGAATCGTTCACGAACCTTGCTGTAGCTTTGCATTGTTTGTGCATGATGGACGAGAGGGCGAGGTGAGCGTTGTAGAGAGAGCGTGCGCTAAGCTCCTCCCTCGAGCTTTCCGTCTTTGAGAGCAAAGTGTAAACAACGCAACAGCAACGCCCGCGCCGACACCAACACCAACACCAACATCAACATCCGCATACAAATCTCCCCTCCTACCCACATCCGCTGGCGCGCGCCTGACTTACAATTGCTTCCCTAGACACCAGCTTCTCACTCATTCCCTTTCCTGCCCTACACCTCAACATGGATGCACGTACAGAACCGGGTAGGATGACCACTCCGCATGCCAGAATCTCTCAGCCAGCGAGCGAGCAGCGAGTGTGTCCTCTGTCTGGCGAAGTCTACCTTGTGTCGCCGGAAGACAGGCCCCTCCTACCTACAAGCGACCAGGCTGAGCTCGATGAAGCGGACAGAGCTGACTTCGCTTCTGAGCTGGACTCCGACTTGCAAGCCGTATACAACAGCGTGATGGACGACTTCTTCCACGACCGCCGGCTCCGAGCAAGCAGCTGGGCCCCCATCGCCATCCTCCCAAACCCAAAACTGTACAGCACTGTTTTCGAGCTGTGCTCAGGCTCACGCACTGGTGAGTTCAACGGTGTGCCGTAACCTGCTGCACGACTGACAACAAGTACAGAACCGATCACACACGAAGAGCATATCTCTCTACTCAGCATTGCTCGCCGGATCCATGACGCTGTAAGCCGCGCCCTTGGTTATGTGTGGTGGCAGCAACAGCAGACCCAGAGTCGCGCGCAAACGGCAGCCTCGAGAGCTACTTGATTATCCATAGCGGCTGCGTCTCAAGCGGTCCTAGGATGCATGCCCTAGCGAAGGCAGTCCACGCAGACACGGCTGTGGTATGTCAATTACTGCTTGACTTTCTGCGATCCATGGGTGGCTGTACGGATAGACCGTGCAAACAGACAAGATTCACCAAGTTCTGTCGTTCAGGGCCCCCGGAGCCTATGTTTCCTTTGGCCTTCGCACGGTTGATGAGCACAAAGGATTCAAATCGTCCACAACTGAGATCTGCATTCACAACACTGGCTTCTTGAATAGTCCTGCCTCACAGGTTGAGGACCTGGCAAATGACAGACGATGGCAATTATAGTGGAGTCTTGGGAATGGGATCGATTAGAGCTTGTGGATTCTGAAAATGGAGTGCAACCTGCACACAAAATAGCAAAGACAAGTGGACTGTCCTCATGCTGTCAACTTTCCCTTGTTGAGGAATACTTCTAAAGACATTGCTCGTGTCGAAAACTTCTGCTTCAAACAAGACCAAATTTTCAACCTTCTGGAGATCATTCACTTGTGCTTCAATTGCGTCTTCAGCACAGGTGCCGTCTCAGTGACTCGAGAGACAATTGTTTGATCATCAGTTGCTACAAGGCAACTTATTTACCCCCAACCCAACCTTATAAAATCCGTGATTTCTGCCCCAGATACCAGATAAATAGAAACGAAAGCGAAAGAGAGGTTCTAACAGGTAATGATGCCCCGTTTGCGAGCACCACGGCGCTAGTGCTACTAGCGCGGTTCCCTTCTCTGGTTACTCGTTCGCAAGCTGCGAGCTTACTCCTGCTCAATAGTATATATTTTTGTCTCGAGAATCTGACCAGATTGCGTAGATCTCGCCAATTTGATACAGCAATTTAGTAAGTAGCCACCGGTTACTACCAAACTCATGCCGTGGCTGACGACGTCTAGCTCTCCCGCCTACGATGGATCGAATTCTTTGCGAATTCGGCTTGCAGTGGGAAGATACAATCCCTGAAGGCGCTGAGAACGTCGACTGGGTATCACTCACACAGCAAGAGGCGCGAGAAGCAGAAGCTCTCGACGATGCGTGGGAGCGCAAGTCTGGATACGAAGATGCTTGCAGACATGCAGCGAGAGGCGTCTTAGTTCATGGCTATCTGGCGGGGCTGGTGGCTAGTATTGCTCCATTGCCTTACAGGTGTGCGCCATATATAGCAGCCCTGAACCGACCGATCACCCACGGTAGACCAGGCCACTTCTAGAATCAAGGGCTCAGTGACTAACAGTACATTGTAGACCCACCTACAGCTGTAGAGCTTAACGAGGCATCTCTGGATGCTGACAAGATCCGTGTAGCTGTAGAAAACGCATTTAGCTTGTATTACCAGCAGAGACAGCTGGCCTCGAGCGGAGGACGAACAGCAACTGGAGCCGCTTATTTTGCACAGCCAGATAGCACACCCGTGGTAAGTGAGAACTGACCTTTGGACCGCAGTGGCTGATACCAACTATAGCAGCCTGCATCTTGTCGGAATACTGAATGGAAGCTGGTACCTACTAGTACAGTGTCCGCCCAGTACCCAACTGTGGGATTTGTGGACGACTATGTCCCCATTTGCGTTGCCAATTCGAAATCATTCTCCACCGAGACACGCAAGGACAACAACGTAAAACGGTCACACATTGTTCGTCTGAAGGTCGACTCATTCATTCTACGTTTCATCATATCGACAGGGCCATAAGAGATAGTCCTGGAGACGACAAGAGCATGAGCTGGCAGACACGCAGTCAGTGTGATGGAATCTGGATGTTCTCAGTAGTATACGGTCTGTCTTGGGGTCAGCTAAGGGAAGCTGGGGGATAGGCGATGCGCATTGGAAGCGGGAATGCGGACTGAAAGCGACACGTCTCGCCCATCTGACAACCCATGGGATCTTGCCGCAGCTCACTCATCAACTGTACTTCCAGTTAATGTCTTTTATTTTCTATGTTTGGGTCTTGGAATGTTGTGACTATGCGTGGCTCAGCTGCTCTAAGCGGAAGTTGTGTGGGGTCACTCCTTCCTTATGAATATGGTGAAGTGAAAGGTGGCACGCATCACCCGAATGCTACTCTCACCTATGACCTCTAGCGCGAAAATTGTTCAGTAAAACTACGAGTGGCCTCGCCTTCAAGGCAGTACCATCTACACGCAACACCGCTCATCCTGGAAGCATGCGCGATGCAGTACAACACGAACCTAAGTCCCTTCCGACCAGTTCGCAGCGCCTCCTCACCGCAATACACGTCGCTGCCTCAACGAAGGACGCCGCAGCAGCCACTGAGAGGCACGTTACACGGAGATACTCACCCAGGTCCTCTGTCGTACTGCACAAACTCGACACCACCTAGACTACCTATAATCTCGCCGAGAGATTCTGCAAAATACCAGCAGTGCTCAGCAGAATCTTCAAACCCTGTGGTTTACACTTTCAATGACGGACCGCGCGAAGCGCCTGGCACAGCCGCGTACTACAGAAGTTGGACATTCCGAAAGAAGGTCAGCACAGGTACTGCCCAGATACCTAGGGAAGATGCCGAGCACGACCAAAGCATTGATGATGGTGCAGATGAGGACTATGTGGAAAAGCATACAAATGTCGGTATGGCAAAATCACTTGTCATGATCTTCAGCAGAACGAATGTGCGCCAAGCCAACACCCAGCGTAAAGTGAATAAGCGGATGAAGCAAGCGAATCGAAGAATGTGAGTCATGACGAATTCCACATGTAACTGAATAATAGCTGACGGCCTTCAGGAAGTTCGCGAGGAAATTGGAAGGTGCTGAGTGTTTCTTTGACTGGGATTAGGGTAGGTGCATGGGACGTGCTTCTCAGACCAAGGGATCGAACACCGCGGCGACGAGGCATATACGGAGAATGTATGAGACACAAGGCATTAAATTGATACATAAATTTCAGGGCACGAGAAAACAGCTTGTCACTAGGACCCACTCTTGCCAAGTGATCCATGTTTGTTGTCCTGCAGGTATCCGCAGGATTCGATTCACCCTGTAGCGCGGCGACACCGCCTCTGATTCACCTTCACAGTGAGTCGGGTTTTAAAACCCAGAGCCCTTATAATATTGGTCATATGGATCAAACTTTTCTTCTCCATCTCCTACCCAGTGGTCACAAGACACAGGTCACGAGTCCAGTGATTGCTGTTCATCCTTATCAACAAGCCTGCACCTTCATCCCTCCTTTCTTCAACATGCCTGTAGATGATATGATCCCCCACGAAGTCCCAAAAGACAGTCCAGCGTCTAGTCCACAGCTGTACTATCCCAAACAAGGAGGCCTGACGTGGGAAGACTTCCACCCGGCCCCCTTAGACGAAAAAGAATCCCTACCTCTCCACAAGGAAGATTCGCGCCCCGGAACCAACTGGAAGCAAATCGCCAATTCCATATACGCCCACCGCACACGCTTCGCCCTGCATAACAAGCCCATAGGCAACCCAAGATGCTGCAACCTCGACCGATCGACCGTGCTAGCTGTATATCAAGAAGCGCTAGCGACACTGGAACACACATCCGACTTGGACGCCGATAAGATCTACAAAGAAGTACGACGCAAGGTCGACGTGATTCTCGACATCCGAACCGCACAGCCCAACGACTCCGTCTTCCTCATCGAAGACACGTTCCTAAAGCCGCTGGAGCCCCAGTACGCACATCCCAGACTGAACTACTACAACCGCGGCGACGGTCAAGAGGACGATAGGAGCTTTGGAGGTGGATGGCCGCGGTTGAAGGCGTGGAGGAAAGAGGGTTGGCCGCATGTGTATCCTAAGCAGGCGGTAGAGCAGGAGAAGAAGATGAGGGCGGAGTTGAAGAGGAAGGGGAGGAGACGATTGAGGCCGACGAGATCGGAGGAGGTGTTGATTGGTTATCATATTGATGCAGCGGAGTGGGGTGATGAGGTGGATGCTGATCCTGAGAGGCCGTGGAAGTGATATGGTAGCGTGGGTAGAGGAACCAGCTGCTCGTCGTGATAATGAGGGGGTTTTCTCATCTTTGTGTTCGATGGGCATTCTGAAATGGATAGAAGATCTAGCATCAGACCTGATACGATAGGAAAGCTTGTTTTGATACTGCACCGTGAACTGTTCTTTTCTTTCTCGAATTGTTGTATCGTAGTGTTAGGGTTTGGAAATCTTGGTCATACGCCTAATACATCAAAAAAGCATGATTAAAGGCTTCCTCTATTCCGAATCGATCCACACATTCCCTTACTCTATTTGTACACCATCTAAACAAGGTCTTTCACATTTCTCTATCACTGTCTGATAACTGCACAGAACATCTATTTTTCTCTTTGAGAGCCATATGTAATACCCAACGGAATGGCTAGTAGTATGCAGAAGAATCGTATCGCGTCCATTCGTAAAAGGTGCGGGAAGTTTTGGAACAACTGGACCATGTGCAGAAGTACCTTTTAAGTAACGCTTCGAGCGGCAACCTCCTAGCCTGACCGAAAATGGTAGTGCTCTTCTCATTGAGTTTCGGTGGAGTCGGTGAGGGTTCTATGCGCTTCCGTTCTCGTCTTACCCTTCGAGAGCTACCAAAATCAAGCGAAAGCATGCTATGACTGCTGACAAACGAACCGGATGACGCATAAGAATGGTGCGACCCGGCAACACTGAATGCGGGCCTTCGAGAGCACTAGTAACCGAGTCAACAGACGCTGAGGATATATCTAACTCGGATACATCGATTCCCGAATCGTTGAACTCGCTTGATTCAACAGAAGGGTCGTTGAGGACGAGGAAAGGGGCTTCTTGCAGCGTAAGGACGTCTTGAACAGCTCACGGTGCGACAACTTTCTCATCGACCGACGTTGCGAGGTATTCTTCCAGCGAAAGACGTACTCTTGCCCGAAGACCTCCGCCTGAGCCTGGCTATATTCTCAACAGAAACTTTGCTTGACGATCCAAGTTGCAATTGTATCAATGAGATTAGGTTTCGAGGCGAGCAAGGCAGGCGTTGGGCTCAAATACTGATGTACATGTGAGAAGACGATACTGTCGAAAGAAGTTGGCTGGGGTCCGTCGAACATGTCAAAATCGAAGAAGTCCTTGGTCTCGCCGTTGGCGTGTGAGCTGTTCACAAGCGCACCCAGGGTGCTGGCATCCTTGAATGACTGCGTTCCGGCTGTGCCAAACGGAAGGATTGAATGTGAGCGGCATCTCGAGATGTTCAGCGTTCATTACATTGTACACTCGACGTGGCTGAGATACAAGGTTGACGATTGATTTGCGGGGTGGCATGCTAGATTGAATTAGGCAAGGAACATGATGTCAGTATCTTCTCGACAGCAACAGCAGCGTCTTCGTTTGAATGATTTCCGTGCTCAAGGATCGATATGCTTCACAGATTGATGATCTACGATGTAGTAACACTAATGCCAGAGGAAGCGGGCCCAGACTATGATCACTAGGATGACCCCACCATGGTGGGGCATCCCGCTATCGCTCCGTCACTACCACATCAAATCACACACCACACGATGTAGCTGACCATCAACACCTCGCACTCGTCGCAGCAATCTCTCATCAGCACATGCAATGACATCCCAGGCCATGTATGAGAAAGCGCTCGCCGCCATCGACGCTGCGCACGCGCTCGACCCGACCAAAACCACTATCAACAACGAAGAAGTGCCCTACGAGCTGCACTACGCACAGAAAAGCACGTCCTACCTTGAAAAACGCGCGCCCGACGCGCCCGACCATCTCCGCCTCGCCATTCGCGCCCAGCACTTCCGCCGCTGGGAAGTCCCGCGGTCCAGCTACCCCATGACACGCGTGGGCTACCACGCCTGGCGAACATATCTCAAGAAGCGCCAGGCTGAGCTCGTCATGGCGATATGCGAGGAAGCCGGATACACTGCCGAGACGACGCAGCGTGTAGGTGCGTTGATACGGAAGGAGGACCTGAAGCAGGACGAGGAGACGCAGGTCCTGGAGGATGTAGCCTGTCTTGTATTTTTGGACGACCAGTTCGAGGCGTTTGAGAAAGAGCACGATGAAGACAAGATTATTAAGATCCTGCAGAAGACGTGGGGCAAGATGACGGAGAAGGGACATGACCTGGCGCTGCAGATTCCCATGAGTGGGAGGCCGCAGGAGCTGATTGCGAAGGCGTTGGCCGGGTAGACGATCAGACCTCGCAACCTCTCGAAGATGTTGGTCGCGGACCCATTATACAACTGGAGACAAACCCACCAATCACACAAAACCGACTCATCCATCACATCGCCACATGACGTCGCCTACAGCCATTCCCTCCACTGCTCCACCACATCCAATCTCGAGTCTCTTTCTCGACACTCACATTCACACCCTCCACAGGCCACGCCAAAAAACCACAAACCCACAACCCCCCACGAACATGCAATCACCAACCCCACCAACCATCAGCTCCGCCACGGCACAGACAGCGCACCACGTCGAACGACCAAGCACACAGAGCGTGGCAAGTGCGAGTGCGAGTACGACACAGAGTACGGATGTGCTGCAGAAGAGCGAGCCGACGCAGAATGACAGAAGGAAAAGGAGGGAAGAAGAGATGAGTGAGCAAAGTGCGCAGAACGGGCAAAAACAAGGACACGACTGAGAGGGGGAGGGGGAGGGGACGCTAGGGATTGTAACG
>SATZ01000540.1:0-24083 GCA_004335205.1 Ascochyta viciae-villosae | reverse complement strand
GATTGTACTCTAGGATTAGGTTCTGTAATAATCTGTAATAGGTAGGATTAGGTTCTGTAATAATCTGTAATAGGCTATATGTTCTAATCTAGCACTTATATAATGTGTAACCTTTACTGCAACACTTATTAATTTAGTCTATTACTTCTATATCCTACTACCTTCTTTAGTAAGTTTCTCTAAAAATTAACTTTTTACTCTTTCTTTTATTCATTCTCTTTCTAGGGTATTATACGCTAGAATAGCGCATATTAGCTAAGATAGGTACCTTTAGGTAGAAAAGAGTCTTTTTAAGCTTTTTTAGTGCTAACTAGTATATAGTAGCTTATTCTACGCTGTTCTAGGCTATAGTAGACTATATTTACCTATATAGGCCCTAGCCTTACTCTTTTTATCTATTATAGACTTTACATCTATATCTAATAATATAGCTAACTATACTCTTATATTAGTCTATATCTATATCTGCTATATTACCTAGTTTAGCACTTTAGAGTGTTATATAGCTAGTATAGTTAGCTGCTACTTTCCTCTAATTACTAATAGTAATTAGTAGATTTATAAGTCTTAGCTTTTTAAGCTTAAGAATAGAAATACTGTTTAGACTATAAGGTGCTAAAAGTGCTTCTTTACTAACTTAGACTGTTTTACAGTATATTTAGCTTTTTTAGGCTATTTTAGCGCATACTAACACTTTATAGATTTTTAAGAAGTATTATAAGTACCTTATAGCTATCTACTAATATCTTAAGAACTATAACCTCTAAGAACGTATTAAAGATAAGAAGAAGCTTAATATTACTTACCTTACTAAGATCTGTTACTTTTTAGCTAAGAAGATTATAGTATAAGTCTTTTTATTCTATTATAGAGTACTCTAAGCTATTCTAGTATATAACTAACTATTTCTAGTAAGTATAGCTCTTATGCTAAAAAGTTGTACCTTTACTCTAGTGCTATTCTTTCTACCTCTAATCTAATTACTAATATCTAGCCTATTAGTTATAAGTGTAATAAGGTGTCTATCTAGGCTAAGGTTAAGAGTTAGAGGCGTAAGTTAGATACCTAGATTACTACTAAGGCCTTAACCTCTACTAAGAAGGTAAGTTTACCTTCTTTTTAGCTATTCTTAGCTATTATAGCGCACTCTAACATATACTAGGCTAAGAGCACTATTATTAACACTAAATTAAGATAGTTAAATAGTTATGCTACTAACCTAGTTATTAAGATTTTAGCCTTAGAGACTAAGAGAAATGCTACTACTAGTTCTACTAAGAGTTAGCTAACTAAGCGTATTAAGGCTAAGAAGAAGGAGTATAATTACGCTAGTAAATAGGTACAGTGTACTACAGAGTATAGTAGGTATAGAGTAGAGGCTGCATAGACTAGTAGTAGGGGTAAAAGAGAGGCTGTATAAACTAGTAGTAGGTGTAGAGTAGAGGCTGCATAGGCTAAGAGTAGAGGCAAGGTAGAGGCTGCATAGGCTAGAGGTAGAAGCAGAGTAGAGGCTGCACAGACTAGTAGTAGAGGTAGAATAAGAGCTGCACAAACTAGTAGTAGAGGCAGAGTAGAGTAGAGTAGAGTAGAAGTAGGTAGTATACTTATCTTAGTTCTAGTGTTAAACATATACATCTAATATAAGTAGTAAAAGTACTAGAGAACTAGTATAAGGTAAGTAATAGTTATTACAGCTATTTATTATAGTTACAGTTTATTATAGTTATAGTAAGAAATAGTTATTATAGCTATTTATTATAGTTATAGTAAGAGATAGTTATTACAGCTATTTATTATAGTTATAAAGAGAAGAAGTTATAACAGCTATTTATTACAACTATAAATCTAGAATTTACTAGTACTATATTAGCTTAGCTCTTTTTTAAAGTCTTACTTCTTACTAAGATAGTATTACTAGAGGCTCCTTCTTAGCACTACTACTGTTATCTTCTACCTCTATAACTTCTCTATCTTTACTTATATAATTATCTGTATCTTTACTTAAATAAACCTCTGTATTAGTACTAGGGTAATTCTTTATATCTATACTAGAACAAGCAGGTAGCTTAAAAAGATTCTCTACCTTATTTATTTTAGGGCCTCCTTCTCTCTTCTCCTCCTCTTACTACTGCTCTAGAAAGAAATAATCCTTAAGAATTATAATCTAGTGTATCTTTATAGCCTTAAGCCTATACTATTAATCTCTAATTATATCTCTTACAGTGTTAAACACTTACTTAACTCCTACTTCTATAAGTAGTACTAAAAGTACATCTTTTACTATATAAGTAAGTTATAGGTAATTTACAGTATTTGTCTTCTACTATTCTAGTAGATTAAAGTTTTCTACTAGTTAAACAGAAAGAGTGCTAAGATAGGCCTTACTGTCTTACTAAGTTTAACACCTATTCTTGTTAGATAATATAAAGGCACTGTAGGTAGGTAAGAGATAGGACAAAACGTATAGTATTAGATAAGATAAGAGACAAATTCTTAGAGGTTAAGCCTCTAAGAATTTAGAGGAATATATATGTATTATATAGGCTCTAAGAAGTAACTGTAGTTACTCTAAGGTGTTTCTAAGAGTTAGCATGCCTAAGGTAAAAAGCTCTTAATAATAGCTCTTCCCTTTTTTATAGTCTATTCTAGACTGCTAAACTCTATATACTAATACTTACTAGTTTAAACTCTAAAAAAACCTCTAATATAAGAGGAAAATAGTTAGAAGAAAGCTAGTTTGCTTGTTAGTAGGTGCTTAAATCTATTAGTTATGTTAGTATAAGTAACTCTCTACAAAGTGCAACTAGCACTAGTTTACTACTTACTAGGTAACCTTACCTTTAGATTCTTTAGGACTATTAACTCTAAAACCTATAGTAAAGACTATTAGGGAGTTAGGTAATAGTTTAGTAGATTTACTAAGTAAGTGTTTAGCTAGTACTACTCTGTAGAGTATCTACAGCCTTACTCTAGTCCTTTTAAAAATCTAGTGCTCTTAGTCTAGTAGTCTTAACCTCTAGAAGTATAGTAATAAGAAGATATAAAGTAAACTATATGTTAATTATAGTAGGTTTTCCTTATAGAGTACTTATTACTATACTATAGTCTCTACAAAGTACTGCTACTTTAAGTCTAGAGACTATAATTACCTAGAAGCTAGTGTTAGGTGCAGTAAAATACTGCTCTAGGCTATTTGTAACTACTTATCCCCTATAAGTTACTTAAGTGTCTAGGCTCTTTATTTATAAGCTCTGTAGAAATATTATTTCTCTTAGTCTAAACAACTACAGTTACTAAGAGTATAGACTTATTTACTTAACTGCTATAACAGTTTAGCTAGATATATTACTACCTTTACTTAAGAGGTACCTTATAAGGTATCTAGTTAGTGCCTAAGAGTTGTCTTTCTTCTGTGTAAGTAGGCTCTAAGCAACATGCTATGTATAGGTAGCTTGCTATAATAATGTTAGGCGTTACTCTATATTAAGATTAACTCTTATTATAGGAGTTTATCTACTAATTATGTAGTGTTAGCTATGCCTTTATTATATATTTAGTTGCTATTTACTCTAGACTTAGAGCTTTATAGATGTATAGTAAGTGTTCTATTAGGTGTATATTATTTCTTACTAACTATGTAAAGTTTTAGGCGTTTAACTGTTTAGAAAGTAGGTAGTAAGGTAGCAGGACATTAGCAGAGCAGTAGATAGAGGTAAGAGTATTACAGTATATAAAGAGTAGATAACTTAACTTCTTCTTTCTTATCTACACTCTACTTACACTTATACACTTTCTACTCTACTTCTTTATAATTATACTTCCCCTGCCTTTGCATATTAATAATGCTAAGTTACCTAACTTTGTATACGCATTGCCTACTAACATAGCTCTGTAGCCTTTTCTTACTTAGTTCTAGTACTATAGGTATGTAACTAAGCTAACTACTAAGTCTAGCTCTAATCTTAATAGAATAATTAAGTTATTTATATAGGTCTTTAGGCGTGCTAAAGAGTTCTGTATATATAAGAACAACTTTAGTATATACTCTAGATACTTAGGTAGTAACACTAGTAGATACGTTAAGGTAAGTTTAGAACTCTGCCTAGTGCCTACCTAATACTGATCTGTATAGATTACGCCTTACTTCTACTATACTATTAATATACTTAACTTTCTTATTAAGTAAGCTAAGTACAAGATAAATAAAGAGACTGCTTAATAAGGTAATACTATAACTAAAAATAATATCCTAGCTATAACCTAGCACTACTAGCAGACTGCTTTTAACTATACTAAGGCCTACTATCTTAGTACTATAACTTATAAGGCTGCTGTCTTATACTATATAAAGAACTTAGGTTTAGGTCTAGTAGACTATAACAAAGCTTATTAGGTTTTATATAAGTATAACCTACAGCACTTTAATATAAGTTTCCTAACTTTTTTACCTTTGCTATAGCTAACTTATATAGGTAGCCTTAGGTACTATTAGTAAGAAGGCAGCCTCTAATATAGTTATTAATAAGGATGTTAAGTGCGTATTCTAGCAGGATAGTGCTGCTAGAAGTGTAAAGAAGCGTTAGTACTACTATAGCACTAATATACCCTCTGCTAAGGATACCCTAGCTACTTCTTTCTAGTAGTTAATAGTTTCTCTAACTAAGTCTACAGTTTAGAAGACTCCTAAGTATTATTATTAAGGTAGTCTAGACTATAAGTTTAGCTCTACTAGAGGCTTATAAGGTCTTTCCTATGTTTTAGGTTGCTCTTTTAGATAATATATAGTAATAGATTAAATGTAAATAACTATATAAAAATCTGTGCCTACTCTAATACTCTTAAAACTCTTATTTCCTACCTTAGATAGTTGCTAGGCTAATCTACAGCCTTAGGACAGTAACCCTAAGTTAATATATTGTCTATAGTTTAGTAGTATAAGTATTATCTTAGGATTCCCTTAGGCAGCCTCTCTTCTACTAAGGCAGGTTTAGATTACTCTAACCTAACTTAGACTTAACTTTATATTTGTAAGTTAATTACTATGTTGTATTAGTTATTGTCTTAAAGTACTTGTTAAGGATTTCCTTATAGTAGTTAAGGTTCTCTAGTAGCTCCTAGGTAGCTTCTTTATTTAGCTAACCTAGCTACTTTACTAGGTACTCTTACTTATAGGCTTAAGTGTTATAGTGCTGTAAAATCCCTTTAACTTTATATCTCTCTACTAGGAGAGTATCTTCTAGAATCTATATAGGACCTAGCTAGAACCTCTTTTCTGCAAAGGGTTCCCTCTATAGTTTAAGTAATAATATATTAAATACTAGGTACACTCTGTTTATTAATAGTAGTAGGTCTAGCTTATAAGCTAGCTTCCTAATCTTCTCTATAATAGTAAAGAGACCTAGGTAATAAGTATTAAACTTCTTAAATAGTTAGCTAGTTGTTAGGTTCTTTGCTTAGAGCAGCACTTACTTACTTTTAGCAAAGTATCTATCTACCTACTTAGTATTATACTAATAAGAATTGCTCTTCTAGGCATACTCTAAGCTATTCTTTACTACTACCTATAGGTTATACTACTGCTCTAGCTGTCTAATTACCTGCTAGCAGAGGTTTAGTGCCTTTCTACTGTCTACCTAGGCTTCTAGAGAACAGTGTAGCTAGTGCTTATCTAGAACTCTATTAAAGCTCTAAGAGTTAATCCTATATACTACCTTAATAGAGGATTCTCTATATACTAAGTAAGCTTTTAAGTTGTATGCGTACTCTGTATATAGTAATAAGTCTACCTAGTTATTCTATTAGTAGTTTATATAGATGCGTAGGTAGGTTTCTAACTCCTAGTTTTAGCGTTCTGTCTATCTATTAGTCTGTAGGTAAAAGGCTATACTAAGGCAATAGTTAATCTTTAAATAATAGTAGATATTAAACTAGAATTAGCTAGTAAATACTAACCTGTAGTCTAATATTAGAGTATTAAGGAGACTATATTTAAGGAAGTACTGCTTAAGTAGTAGTTTAGCTACCCTCTAGGATGTAACTATCTTAGTTATAGGTAGGTACTAGACATACTTACTAAACCTATTAACTAGAACTAGGATTAAGTTATACTTATTCTTCTAGTTATCCTTTAATATTAGTAGGTCTGTTATAAAGTCTAGAGAGTAATACTACTAGGGTATATTAGGTACTAGAAGTAGAACTAGCAGCCTCTATAGCTTGTGCCTGTAGATCTTATTTAGTTAGTATACTATATAACGCTAAACATACTTATATATATCCTTCTTTAGGTTTAGCTAATAGTACTTTTATTTTAACAGCTAAGCAGTCTTTTTACAGCTATAGTAACTTCTTATAAAGTTATTATAGTTTTTTATAAAGATAGTTTAGTAAAGAGTTATATCTTAAGGTACCTATACTTTCCTACTTCTATACAGGATTCTACTAGAGTTAACTTCCTAGTAGTAGTAACCTGTAGCTACTCTGCTTGCTTCCTAACCTATTAGCAACTTATAAGCAGCGTTCTACTTCTAAACCTATCTAATATAGTTAGTTAGGTATTCTAGAGTATCTAGAGTATATGCAGATTTACCTTACGCAGTATTATTTATAAGGTAAGTAAGTAACCTAACTTATCTATTAAGGTTATAAAGAAGAGCCTCTATAATATTAAACCTAGGTTCCTAAGCTTTAAATAATTTAGGTTAACTCTAGCTGTTATAGCCTGTAGATAGCTAGTTAAGAGCTAAGGGAGACGCATCTCTAGTACCTATTAGTAGGTAGAAATCCTTAGAGGCAGTTTTAGAAAGTTACTAAGATTCCTTAAGACCCTTACTAGGGCTGCCTATTACCTTAATTACCTATTTAACGTTTTAAGCCTTAGACTTCTAGATAGTCTATATTTAAAGCTTTTATTAGAGTGTTAGTAGTATAGCATTATATAGTGCCTGCTGCTCTCTAATAACTAGTCCCTTTATATAATCTAGGCGCCTTAAGAAGCTGTCTATAGGGTTCTCTAGTCTAGGCTTATACTTAACTTTAAAGTTATACCTAGCTAGCTTCTCTGCCTAGTATACTTACTTAGAGGAGAGCTCCTTTATAGTTATAAAGTACTACAGATTGTTATAATTAGAAAGTACTTAGACTGTTAACAGGGTATACTTAAGGTAATATTGCTACTACCTAAATGCCTTAACAATTGCAGCTAATTCCTTATTATAGGTGTGCTATCTAATTAATAGGCCTTAGAACTTCCTGCTCTAGAATACTACTAGTTTCTAGTGTTGTTCTGTTAGTACTCCTAACAATTATAGTTGTAGCAGTATAGTAGCTATAGTAAAGTCTAATATATTAGTAAGAACTATAATTAGCTTAGCAGGGTTAAAGTACTGTAGCATAGGTACTTTAGTAAACTTCTTCCTAATAGTAAGAAAAGCCTAGTATACTTCTTCTAGCTAACTCTATAGTTTGTACTATCTTATTAGACCTTTTTAAGTTTTTACTAGCGTTTTCTTCTCTTTCTTTATAGAAGTAGAGCTTCCTAGCTCTAACTCTAGCCTCTAGGCAGAAGTTATATAGTCTACTAACAGGCAGATAATTCTAGAGTAGTTAAAGATAAATATTTAGTAAAAGTTAGTAAAGCTAAGAAATACTTAGATGTTCTTATACCTCTTAGGCTTAGGCTACTCTTAGATTATTTGCACGCAGACAGAATCTATAACTACTCTACTAGGCGTAATAATAAAGCCTAGAAACTTAACTAACTTTGTTATAAATAAGCATTTGCTTACCTTATAGAACAACCTCTATTTAATAAGTTAATCTAGGATCTCTTTAATATAGGCTTAATAATCCTCTTTATGCTCTAAGTATATAAGGATATTATCTAGGTACACTATATAGGTACAGTCTATTAGACCTCTTAGGGCTCTCTAGATATAGAATTAGAACGTTGCTAGAGCGTTTGCTAATCTAAAAGGCATAACTAGGTACTTAAAATAACTATACCTAGTCTTAAAAGCTGTCTTCTACTTATTACCTTCTTTAATCTAGAGCCTATAATAGGTATTATATAGATCTAGCTTAGAGAAGATAGCAGCTTTTAATAGCCTATCTAGCATCTTATTTATAAGAGGAATAGAATACTAGTTCTTAATAGTAACCTTGTTAAGGCCCTTATAATCTATATAAAGTTGTAGTATACTATTAGCCTTTAGTATAAACAGAATAGGTACTCTAGTAGAGGACTTACTTAGGCAGATCTAACCCTTCTCCTGCGCTATATTAAGGTAGGCCTATAGTATTTCTAGCTCCTTCTTAGAGAGGTTATATATAGGTATATTTAGGATCTTGCTTTCTAGCTTAATATTAATAGAGTAATTATAATCCTAATACAGTGCTAATATACTAGACTAGTGTTTACTAAATACAAACTACTTATAGTATAGCTCTAAAGAAACGTGCTTAAGCTTCTCTAGGTCTAGTTTGTTGTCTACAGAGTTAACTAAAGGGTAGTCTTTGTTACTATCTAGAAGGACTTAGGCTATACCTATAGGCAGTATCCTAGAGCGTTAAGAGGGCTTATAGATAATACTTACTACTATATACTTACCTGTAGCTTTAGGGAGCTATAATAGATCTAGGTACTGCGTAACGTAATACTAAAGGTAGTTACTAACTTTAAGTATTTTGTTCTAAAGCTAGAAGAGTCTTTTATTATAGAAGTATTCTGTGTTAAGAACAGTATCTCTACTTAGCCCCTAAGCTAGTAGTTGTCTACTACCTTCCTAGTTACTTTCTAAAAGGTTGTTAATTATCTCCTTTAGGACTTAGTAAACTAAGTTACCTAGGTGTATTAAGTATACTCTCTCTCCTAGTTCTATAGAGTAGAATAGATCTTATATAGTAGTAAGGTGTACTCTCTTTATATTATTAGGGAACTACTTATATATACCTTTAGAGAAGCAGATACACAGGTTAGTAGATACTAACTATAAGTAGCCTAGTACTAGGTTATATCTTTTAAAGGCAGCTAACTAGAACTCCTAAGGTCCTATAGATTTAACTATACTATTACTATTTAAGTAATTAATAGTTAGATTATAGAGTTGTTAGATGTCTAGGTAGTTGCTATTAAGGAATATAGCTACTAGCCTTTAATAGAACAATTTATGTTCTAGGTAGAGATTATCTACTACTTACTAACTAATAAGGTTTAGCTCTGCTTTTAAGTTATAGAGGGCTTAAAGCAGCGTTAGGAACCTATTAAGGTCTTAGAGAGATATAGTAACTATAATACAGGTTTATTTTCCTCTAGTTTTAGGCCCTAGTTATAGTTAGAATAAGTTAGCAACTAGGGCTTCTCTTTTTCTAACTCTCCTATTAACTAGAAGTTCCTGTTATTAATTCCTTTATAGTAGAAGTTGTAACTACTATAGTTTTTCTAGTAACTCTTTTAGCTGCCCTAGTCTTTATTTTAACTCTAGCTATTATTACTGTTATTAGATTAGGTAGCTACTAGAGTACTATTGCCCTAGCTATAGGATAGTGTGCCTCTACAGCTAGCATATCTCTTATTCTTCTTCTAATTAGGAGATATAGTATGCCTTTTGCTATAGTTAGCGTTGCTACTTTTATAAGTAACTATAGAGTAAGCTACTATTTCTATATTATAGAGAGCTTGTTTAAACTCCTGCTATTGCTAGATGTTGTCTAAGCTGCTGTTACGCTAGATTTCCTGCTAGAGGTAAGGCAGAGTTTTAGACTATATAAAAGTAATTTTAAAGTTATAGTCTTTAGTACTATTATTAAACTTAAGGAAGCTGTGTAGTAGTAGTAAATCCTAGTAATTTAATAGCATTAGGAAGGTGTTAACTGTATTACCTTCTCTCTACTTAATATTAAAGAACTTAGTATAGTTCTTATACTTAGTAAGAATAGAGTCTTATATAAGTTACTCTTTCTCTACCTTAAAGTTAGACTATAATTAGATAGATCTCTAGTTAATCTGTTATTAGATTAGTTTGCAATAGATGCTAAACTAGATAGTACCTATAGCCTAGTAGGTTCTTATAATAGAGTCTTTTAACACCTAAGCGTATTAGAAGGCTATCTTAATATTCTTAATATACTAGTCTACTTATTATAGAGATAGAGCTCTGCTCTCTGTACTTAGCTTAGGTTTAAGTTAAATGTTGTTTAACACCTAGATAATCTTTCTAGCCTTATTAAACGCTAGCTAGTTAGGTTTTAACTAGTTTCTGCCTTTAGTTAAGCCTAGGGCTTATAAGGCTTAGTTAATCTAGTTCCTCTAGATAGCTAATTTAGCTTTAGTAGCTTTAGTAAGCTCTACCTTAAAAAGATTCTTAAGGAGTTGCTTAATAAATAAAGGCTAGCCTGTAGTTAGGATAGCTATAGGTTCTACCCTAGGCGCTCCTATAGTAGCTAGAGAGTCTGTATTTAAGCTAGTTACTAGGTTTATCCAACTTAAATAGAATAGCGTATCTATTAGAGGGCTAGTAGAGCTAAGAGCCTGTTTGCCTCCTAATTTAGTAGGACCTAACGCTTAGTTGTTAGATATACTAGGTGTTGTCTTAACCTAGAGTATACCTAGTAGTAATAAGTTTACTACTACGTTATGTATAGGATACCTCTAGGCATCTATTAGGTTACTACTAGGGCTAGGCTAATATAAGCCTAGTGCGTTGTTGTTGCTAGCAGCATATTAGTAACGTTAATTTCTAACTATTATAATAGGTATAGAAAAAATTAGAGATCTCCTAACTACCTCTTTTAAGATAGAGTATAAAGGATTTAAATTGTAAGGGCACTGCAGGTAGGCAAGAGATAGAACAAAACATATAGTATTAGATAAAATAAGAGATAAATCCTTAGAGGTTAAGCCCCTAAGAATTTAGGGGAATATATATATATATTATATAGGCTCTAAAGGGTAACTGTAGTTGCCCTAAGGTGTTCCTAAGAGTTAGCATACCTAAGGTAAAAAGCCCTTAATAGATAAACCTAAACTTAAGAAGCTTCTGCTAGCTTGCTAGGTAGTTGTTACTAGCTTTTAGAACTAATTATTTTCTCTAAATTACTAAGAAGAAGTGTTTTATACTACTATAGAGCTACTAGGACTAACGCTATTATAACACGCTATATAGTTAAAGAATTAGTCTTAGTATATATGTTTATCTTAGAGGTCCTAGGTGTTATCCTAAGTAGATAGTTAGTAGAGAACTGTAATAACTAACTGTAATAACTTTACCTTATATACAGTAATCTTCTATATTAGATCTAAGATAGTTATACAGTTAAATAAGAAACCTTAACTCTTGCCTGTCTTTAAATAGTACTTAGACAGTTTTGCAGTACCTATTTCTGCAGCTGCCTTTACAACTCTAAGCTATTCTAAGTTATTAGCTTAACTAAAGTTGTTACTAACCTTATAGATTATCTAATCTAGGTAATTAAACAGTTAGTTGTATATTATCTAGATAAATAGAATTTGCAGTCTTTAACTCCTGCTTAGAGGATTAGTTGCTTTTTTAAATTATTATAGCATTTTTATAACAGCCTATAGGTGCTGCTACTTAGTTACTGTAAGTTAAAGTTTCTTAAGGTCTTTAAAATTAGCTTCTGCTCCCTTAACATAAGTAGAAGCACGTTCTTTGCAACTAGTAGCCTTAAGTGCAATTTCTTACTCTAGCTATTTATTAATATAAGGCTAGAGCTTAAGTATACACTTACACATATTATATATAGAGTTCTACCTAGTCTTAACATTTTAAATAACTAAAAGTTATTAATTTGCTAGTAAATTACTCTATAGTATAAGAAATCTCTTAAATTATTATAGTAAAATGTCTATTATAATACAGATAGCTTAGATCTGTATAGCACTTAGAATATAATAAATATATATAATAAAGAATAAATACCTTATAGAAAGAGTTTAGAATAGATATATTGTTAGCAATGCCTTAAATATAACATCTTTGTAGTCTTTCTATATTCTCTATCTTTTCTAGTATATTAAGCCTAAGATGTAGTATAATGTCTTATATAATAAGGTTAATAATATATACAAGACAAGAGATAGTATTCTTTTCTTTGTTCTAAGTAATATTACGCTCTTCTAGCAACTCTTATAAGAACTGTGTTAAAGTGCTATTATTACTTACGTTATTACAATAAACACCTAACAGATGTCTTAATATTTTAGTTCTCTGTAGAAATTAGAGAACTTACTATGCTATAGAGGAGCTAGTATATTTTCTATGTATTAGAATAAAGTCTAAAAGAACTTCTTATAGTTTCTAGCTCTTATTAATATAGTAGCTCTTAATAGCTAGGAAACTTAGGTAATTACGTACTATCTAGATGTCTAATATAATAGATAGTTTAGTACTTAATCTAAGATTCTAGAGAAGTCTGTCTTTAGCAGCCTTAAACTAAGCTTAGAACATCTAGCTAAATTTATAACAGGTAATTATTACAGCCTTAGGCCTAAGAAAGCAGATTAAATATTAAAATAATAGATACTTAACTGCTTAAAAAGAGATGTTGTTGTTAATAATAAAGTAAACAAGCTCTTCTTTAAAAGCTAGATAAGAGTATCTTAGAATAGTAGAAGACTAATCCTAGTTTTTTTAGCGTGTAGTGTATAGACGTAAGTAGAGGTCTAGTAAAGTATAAGTAGGACTTTTAGTTTCTTTGCAGGCTTAAGTTTTAAGGTACTAAAGCAGGTACTTTGTCCTAACAGCTTTTATAGCTAGGTGCTAGAGTGCTTAGCTATAGTTATAACAGTAAACGTGTAAGTAACTATCTTCTATCTTAGCAGCTTCTCTATAGTGCTTCTAGACTTTACTAAAGCAAGATAGAGTATCCTAATTTAGTTTTCTGCTAGTAGTATTACTTCTTTATATTGTGCTTCTCTACTACTTATCCTAGGCTGTAAGTTGCTCTTAGTAATCTAGGTCTATAGAACGCAGCTGCTTAAGAAGAGATACTAGACTTAGAAAAGCACTTTTAACAAGTTAATAAGCTAAAAAGGTATAGAATAAAAGGATTTTAGGTAGGCTAGAGTAAGAAGACTCTAAGTTTAGAGATAGTAATACTATATAATTTAATTATTATAAAGAAGCACAATAAATAGAGGTATAAAACAAAAAGCAGTAACTAAAATAAGCCTAGTCCCTCTACTTGTAGCATAAAAAATTGTAACATACGTGTTAATAAAATATCTTAATAGATTTAGTGTACGCGTCTTGCGTAAACCTAATAATAAGTAAGTTAAATAATAAGTAACTTAATAAGTTAAATACTAACTAACTCTAAAGTCTAAGTTAACAACAAACTGTAGTAGAAAAAGCTTAACGCCTACTTAATAGTTGTAATTCTATTGCAAACTAAACAATCTTAGTAGAATAAGGGGTATTATAGGTAATAACCTCTTAGCTAGAAAGCAGCTAATATTGCAAGAAGAGTCTGTAACACGCCTATACAGTTGCTAATGTTTATAATTCTATAAAGTCTATCTGTGCTAGTATCTGTACTTAATTATATCCTTTAACCTTCTGCTCTAAACATAGTATATATAATAAACTTATAACCCTACTACTGTTATAAGCTTTTATTATAAGTACTAACCCCTAGGTTATAACTAAGACCTAAACTACTACAACCTTAACTACGCAAAAATCTGCTCTAAGTACATCTAATTAGTGCTCTTGCGCCTATTAGCAACTAAGCGCTTTGTTAGCAATATAGCATTAATTATATCTAACTCTTTCTTATTAATAGCATCTCCTATATTAAATTTAATATTAATAAAGTAATAAGAGTGCATATGTTTAGTAAGAGCGTTTTGTTAGCTCTTCTAACAACACTACAGCAGGCTATAGATATAGTAAGACAGATTAGCATTATCCTATATCTACTGCAGGCGCTAGGAACTTTTAAGAGCTATTTATTTGTCTAAGAGGATATAGAGAGTCTAGAAGAAATAGAGTAGCTTAGGTTGCTGCTTCTAAGGTAGTCTGTAACAGAGTTTAGGTAAAAAAGGAGCTTTATACAGATTACCTTATACTATGTTTACGTTGTAAACACAGACAGCATAATTGCAAGTTAGAGATGTAGAGATAATTGCTAGCTAGGCGTAGCTTTAGAGGTTAATTATTTTTTAGTTGTATATTATCTTTTAGATAAACTAGCTTTACTACAGATATACCTTACTATAAGAAGGTAGATATAAATAACTATCTTTTATGTTTTAGTTAGACTTAAAATTAATAATATATTTTATTAAAGAACTAGTGCTAATTAATAACCCTGTAACAGTGCTAGTTTGTAGCGCAGATAAGTACCTTCTTAAACACTAGTTACAAAATTAAAACACAAAACAGCTAACAGCTAGAAGTAATACTATATATATAATAAAAAGCTGTAAGAAATTTATATAATAAGCTTAGAGGTAAAAAAGATATATAAATTACTTTATAGAAGGCTTTATAGAAGAGGAAGCTATAACTCTAGAAATATAAGGTCTAGAGAAAGTGCTAGTAATTATCTGCAGAATAAGAGCTAACTATAGATTTAATTTACTATACTAAGTTATTAGTTAGGTAGAGATAAGAAAATTTAAAGATATAGATGTCTTAGAAGTCTATATAACAGGCATTAAATGTGTTAATTAGCTGTAATACTAGGCTATAACGCTAGAGGCACATCTAATCTTAGTTACTCTCTATCTCTATCTTGTTATTATTATTATCTACCTTATCTGCCTTATCTGCCTTATCTATTGCCTAGTAGAACTGCTTATTAGTCCTATACTTATTTAGTATAGACTAAAAATACTCTTTAAGCTTAGTATTAGATTCTTTAATCTTTTCTTTACACTTATCTTTATTAGGAGCTGTAATATATAGGCAGTAGCCTATAAGCTAAATATTACTATCTATCCTATCTAAGAGATCTAGAGGATTAGTTTCTCTAATATAATTAGTAAGTAGATATAATAATAAGATATAATAACTTACTTCTAGTTGTTATTAGTTATAATTGCTATACTCTTTAGCAACATCTAATCTTAGAAGGTAATCTACTCTTCTTTCTCTTTTTTACTCTTAAAAGTATTACTTATAAGCTTCTAAAGACCCTACTTATACTCTTACTAAAGTAGCTTCTTAAGCATACTACCTTTAGAAAAGAGCTATTTTTTGCCTTAGCCTTAGGTTTAGGGAGTGTTGCTAGTTACTAGCTTATCTATAGCAACTTCTCTATAGTTGCTAAAGGCTATCTAGTATGCACAAAGATTAATTTTATGCTCTAGACTATCCTACTTCTTATAGACAGCCTCTAGCTTGTTTTAAAACTACTTAGCTATTAAGGGTTAGTATATATTTATAATAAGAAGCTATAATAACTTACTACTAGTACCTAACTTAAAGTATTATTAAGTAATATCTTCTTTAGCCTTAGCTACTATTACAGCTTATGTTTTAAAAGCTACTAACTTATAAGCTAGTAGTAGTTGCAACTTTATTCTAGCTTAGAATTTTACTGCCTAGTTAGTATCTTCTGCCTTTTTAATAGCTAACTCCTCTCTAGTAAGGCTTACAGCTTTATTTCTCTGCTAAATTATATAGGCACTGTTACTAAGTTTACCTTTAAACAGGACTGTAGTGCTAATCTTTTAGCTAGCAGATTTAGCTTAGCCTTAGGAGTTAAGGACATAATTAATTTTATTATCCTAAGAGTAGAACTCCTAGTATTATTAGCACTAACTGTTATAATAAGCTGTAATAACTACCTAGATAAGCTTATCTTACTCTTTAGTAGTAAAGCTAGGTAGTATATAAGTACCTGTAGTAATTGCTAAAGTTATTATCTTGTCTTCTTTCTCCTTCTTAATATCCTTAGGCTTAAGATCTATAGTGCTAACTATAATAGAGGTCTATAATAATATAGTACTTATATAAAAAGAGTAGAGTAGTGTAGTAGTATAGGCTTATAGTAATGTTAGTAGTTGTGTTATAGTGCTAGTAAGCTCTAAGTAAGTGTGTTTTGCTAGATAGCATATAATTAAGGCCCTTCTATCCTGCTAGTGCTAATATAATAGTATTTTTTTATAATAGTTACAATATTATATATATAGCTCTAATCTTAATGCACTTAGTGTTAGAAGAATATATATAGTGTCTTTATACTACCTATAAGTTTTTATAGATTATTATTATAGTCTTCTCTATATATAGGTGTTATAAGTTCTCTCTATATACGCTAGATTTTAGTATTCCTGCGCTAGGTAGCAGCTCTACTAGGTGTAAACCTAAATATAAATATTAAAATTTGCTTAGTACTGCAAACTACTGCAGATTAGTAAATATTTGTTGTATTAGGTTAAGAATAGAATAAGATAACTCCTTATGTTTAGCTCTATAAGCTAACAAGTTATTACAGATTTCTATTATAGGCTTAGAAATCTAGCACACTGCTAATAGATATACTAGATTTAAGTACTTGTAATATAATAATCTCTAGTAGTGTATAGACCTCTATATGTACGTTAACTAAGTTAACTATTAACAAATCCTACTTTTACTTTCCTCTACCTATAACTATACTTCTCTTCTATAACTATACTACTATAGATAACTACACTATAACAACTCTTCTATACTAGCTCTCTATTATTATAGCCTTCTATTACAGTTACTACTATAGCAGTTTGCAAGAATAAAGCAAAGCTAACCTAAGGCAGAGGTAATACTAGAACTAGCAGCAAAGCACCTAGAAAAGACTTTGCTACTAAGGCTGCCTACAAGGTACCTGCTAGAACACCTATAATAATTAAGAAAAAGCGCTGTTATAAGGCTAGTAGTAAGTTATTACAGTCTTTTATTACATTTAGTTACTAATTTAACTATAGCTATTGCGCTTTAAGAAATCTGTTAATACTAGAAGTCTACTAACAAGATTATTCCTAAGTTAGTATTCTTACGCCTAGTTTATAAAATTGTGTAAGACTTTATAAATAGTTTACAGTTTAGGCCTATAGCCCTAGAGGCTATTTAAGAAGCTACAGAGTTATTTCTTATTAGTGTTTTTAAAGGTATATAAAAGCTCTATATTAGAAAAATATAGCTAATATAAATAGATATTAACCTAAATACTATTTATGCTAAGTAGGTAACTATAATAAGTAAGAACGTGTCTCTAGCTAGGTAATACTACCTAAAGCTTCTTACTTAAACTCTCTAATTATTTAGATATGCTAAGTTAGTTTATGCTTATATACAGGTACTCTAGGTTCTTATATAATTAGATTGTTTAATATATATACTTGTATATAATCTATTATTACTACTATAATAAATATATGTAATAAATCTTTAAACTCTGCACTCTAAATTAGAAATAAAAAAGCAGCTTCTTAGGTATATATATACTATTACGTAATGTACCTAACCTCTACTACTAGTCTATGTAGCCTCTACTCTATACCTACTCCTACTATATATAGACTCTACTCTATACCTACCTCTACTATATATAGACTCTGCCCTACACCTACCTCTACTATATATAAACCTTACCTAACCTTAACCTTCTTAGCAAGAGGTTAGTGTAGGTAGGAGTTAGGTAGGGCTAGAGTACCTTACGTAATGTACCTAACCTCTACCTAGGCTGTACCTATTTGCTAGCGTAAGTATAATATACTTCTTACTTAGGCTAGTTTCTTATAATCTACTAGTAGACATAGTAGATATTTCTATAGTATTCTTAGTTATTTTATAGTATTCTAGACTATAATACTATACCTAGAGTGCTTTAAAATACCTGCTACCTCTATAGCTTTTAATAATATATAATAACCTCTTCTTCTATATTCTTAACTATATTAGACTATTATAGGCTAATCTAGCGTACTCTGTTCTTTATTAGATCTAAGTGCTATTAAATACCTAAAACCTTATAGGAAAAATAGTAAAGGTAACTTTAGATTTCTTCTTATCTAACTTAGAGATTTCTAATTTTTTTAGATACTAGGCCTAACTATTCTTCTTCTTTTTTAAGGGCTGTTCTAGCTGCCTTTTAATAGTCTATAAGGTTTATTATCTCTTTAAAAGAATTCTCTCTCTAGTCTAGAACTTCTTAAGAGCGTTAGAGGAAATATTTACTCTAGGCTTCTATATGTTCTCTTTATTGCTATATCTGTTAGCCTAATAGCTAACGCCTTAGAGAATTGTTATAGGGTAACCTAACTTAGGTTAAGCCTAGTATAAATAGTCCCTTATACTAGATTAATGCCTAGCATTAAACAGTCTACAGTTAACTATACATCTCTGTTCTTAATTATATTATTACTACTAGTGTTATTACCTTATCTTTTAGTGCACCTTGCCTTAGGGCCTAACATTCTGTTTAATCTTATACTAAGAGATAAAGCAGAGGAATTCTATAATAAGTATTACACTCTAACCCTAAGTAGAAGAATTAACCCTAGAGCTAAAAGAGGGAACTTCTTTTATATCTATAGGCAAATTCTTTATAATAAGGCCTAAGGAACTCTAGAATAAAGCGTTTAGAAGCACTTAGCATATAATATCTAACAATATATTAAATAAGCCCTATATCTAGCTTCTGCTATCTAGTATAAGGCTAAGTAGGCTATATTAAGCTAGAGTAGTGTAAGATGTCCTAATAGTTAATAAAGTAGACTAGGAGCTCTAAGAGTTAGAAGCCTAGTATAAGAAGGCTACAAAGCTTTAGAGAGTAGCACGCCTTTAAGAGGCATAGGCTAAATACCTTATAGGCAATATAAATGCGTTGCAAACTACCTGCAGTAGTATCTAACTTACTGCTACAGTCCTAATAGTATTAACAGTAGGCTTACTACGCCTAGAGCTGCTACACATATTTACAAAGCATAACTATGCAGACTATAACTACTAGAAGTATAATTATAAGCAATACTTTAAAAGACTACCTACTAACTTCCTATAGGAAGTGTAGAAGGTTAATTTTAGTGCGTAGTATCCTTTAGAGACTATAAAGAGTCTATAGAAGGTGTATTAAGCTAATTAGCTATAGTTATCCCTATTATAGGCACTAACCTAGGTAACTATAAAAGCAGTTATACTAGGTTCCCTAGGTACTCTCTTAGAGAGAAGGCAGTAGGCATATAAAGCCTTAAGCAAGGCCTGTATATTTACTTATAGTAACCTAACAGAACTGTTAAACTATATAAGGCCTTACTAGAAGGAGTTAGGTAACACCTATAGCCTAGCACTATAAGTAATAGGGTATATCTATATATTGCCTAAAGATATCTAGAAGCAGCTCTTTATATACCCTCTAGAGAGAAAAGAGACTCTTATATAGGTAGAAGAGGCTGCTAACTAGATTTTCTGCTAAAAGACCTCTTCTAAGAACTATTAGGGTAAAAAACCCTAGAAGAAATATAAGAGTAGAAAGAATAGATCTAAGAGCAAAGAGAGATCTAAAGAGACCCCTAAACAGTTAAAGGGGGGAAGTTTAGGTTATTATAACTATAAGCGTACTAAAGGTAGAAAACTAAAACTAGAGTATGCTAATATTACTTGTTACCTCTATAAAGAAGTTAGATACTACGTATCTAACTATCTAAACCTAGAGAAGTCTAAGAAATCTAAAGAAGGATTAGACCTAGGAAAAGGCAAGGGGCAGAAGGTATAGATCTATACCTTCTTGCCTATATTTCCTACCTAACAGAAAGCAAGGATCTTAGTACCCTCTATAACGCGTTGTACCTATAACTAGCTTAACTATTAATAGTTAAGGCTATAGTAGGGTCTTTAGGCCTGTTTAAGGCTCTAATAGACAGAGGTTCTTAACTAAACCTACTATTAGCTGTAGTAGTAAAGAAGCAAGAACTCTAAGTTAATCCCTTACTCTAGGTTTTAGCTAAAGGGGTAGATAGGAGTAGTATACTAGTGTATAGTACTATAATAGTTATAACTACTATTACAGACTTATAAGGAAAGAAAGAATCTAGTAAGATACTGTTTATAGTTACAGACTTAAGAAAGTACAAGATATACTTAGGTCTACTCTAGATTAACTAATGTTAACCTAAGGTTAACTATATAAGCTAGCGTATATTATTTAAAGAAAGCAAAGCTAAAGATTAGGCTAGTTTCTAAAAGATAGTAACAGAAGACGCTAAAGACTTTAAACACACTATATAAGACTTAATAGTAGATATATATATATACACAGTTAACTTTATAGAACAGAGTAGAATAGAAGGGCCTAAAGGGACTAACCTTCCTCTATAGTACTACAAATATACTAATATTATGTTAGAAGACAGTTTAAGAGAGCTTGCTAAGCATAGCTTAAACAATCTAGTAATTAATATAGAAGAGGGAGCTACGCCTCTCTACTAGCTACTGTATAGACTATTAGAGGCAGAATTAGTAGTACTTTAAAAGTACATAGCTAATTTTATAGCTAGAGGTTAGATAACCTAATTAAAATCTCTAGTAGGAGCCCCTATCCTCTTTGCAAAGAAGAAGGATAGTACTCTAAGGCTTTATATAGATTATTAAGGCCTAAACAAGATTACTATAAAGAATTACTATCTACTACTCTTAATTACAGAATCCCTAGAGTATCTAGCCTAAGCAAAGATCTATACTAAGCTAGATATTAGAGACACTTATTACAGGATTAGGATTAAGAAGAAGGATAAGTAGAAGACTGCCTTTAGGACAAGGTATAGCTATTTTAAGTATATAGTAATGCTATTTAGACTTACTAACACACCTGCTTAATTCTAGGCCTATATAAATAAAGCCTTAGTAGGATTAGTTAATGTGTTATATATTGTCTATTTAGATAATATTCTAATCTTCTTAAACATAGAAGAGGAATATGTTAGATATATTAAGGAAGTCTTAATAAGATTACGTAAAGTAAAGCTATTTATAAAGCTTTTAAAGTGTAAATAGTATATACAGTATATAGAGTTCCTTAGATACGTAGTATCTCTAGAAGGGGTTAGTATTAACCTAGAATAGGTTAAAACAATTTAGAACTAGCTAGTACTAGCTACTGTGCGTAATATCTATGTGTTTATAGGTTTTATAAACTATTACAAGAGGTTTATTATAAGGTTTAGCTGTATTATGCTACTCTTAACTATATTAATAAAGAAGTTACTAGAGTAAGCCTAGAGTAGGCTAGCTATAAAGAGAGAGGAAGGTTAATACCTAGAGTTGCTAAAAGAGGCAAAAGAGGCAGTAAAGTACTTTAAAGACGCGTTTCTAGAGGTACCTATACTTGCTTACTTTAAGAAGGAGAGACTAACAAGACTAGAGGTTAATGCCTTAGGTAGAGCAATCTTAGGTATCTTAAGCTAGAATAGCCTAGAATTAGACAATAAGGACTAATAGAGACTAGTTAACTTCTACTTACGCAAGCTTATCTAAGTAGAGTACAACTATAACACCTATAACTAAGAATTGCTAGCTATAGTGCAGAGTGTAAAGTACTAGCAGTATTACTTCTTAGGAATCTACTTTAAGATTCTTACAGACTATATAAACCTAAAGTAGTTTATAGAGACTAAGGTACTAAACTACTAATAGGTTAGGTTGTACTTAGTACTAAGTTAGTATAACTTTATTCTAAACTACAGACTAGAGAGTATAAATCTAGCAGATAGGCTATTATAAAGGCTAGATTATATAGCAGAGGTATAAAAACTAAAAAGTATAATAAAGCTTTTATACAACTACTAAAGAATCTACTCTTAAAGAAGAAGGATTATACTACTTAGGTGTTAGCAGTACAAATAAGAGCTACTAGACGTAAGGATATGTTACCTAAGATAAAGATAGTTCTAAAGGAATTCTAGAAAGCTAATAGATAGGCTCTTAAGGAATTCTAGACTATATAGGAAGAAACTAGTACAGAACTAGACATAGAAAGTTAGTTAGATAAATCTAGTCCTAAAGTAGGTTAGAACAACCTAGAATAAGGTATATTAGCTTAGTTAGGTATAAGACACCTTACTATGTCTAAGGAGAAGGCAACAGCGCTATAAGAGTGCTATAACAGCCTGCTTATAGGATACTTTAGCGCAAGAAGAATACTTAAAAAGCTCTAGTACTAATACAGGTAGAAGAACATAAGAGAGGACGTTAGCTAGTACTGCTAGGAATATTTGCCCTATAAGAGATTAACTCTAGTATAATATAGTCTATATAGATTGCTTACGCCTTTGCTACTGCTAGATAGGCTATAAGAAGAAGTAACAATAGATTTTATTACAGAGTTACCCCTAAGTAAGCTTACTAGAGTAGTTTATAACACAATACTTGTAATTATATGCTAATTAACAAAAATAGCACACTATATCCTAGTAAGAGGAGATTAAGATAGGGTTAATCTTATATAGGCCTAGATAAGAGAAGTAATTTAACTCTATAGAGTTCTAAAACATATTATCTTTAACAGAGGTCCTCTAATAAATACAGGCTACTAGAGCCCCTTTTAATACTACCTAAACTTAAAAAGGGTTTTATTATCTGCTTATTATCTACAGACTAATAGATAGATAGAAAGACAGAATTAAACCCTAGAACAGTACTTAAGGTGTTACTACTCCTTAGAGCAGAATAATTAGGTAATATAGATCTTAGTTACAGAGTTTACATATAATAATAGCCTCTACGCTACTATAAGAACTACCCTATTCTAAGTAAACTACAGAATAGCTCCTAGAGGGGCAGATTAGCCTAGTATACCTCTTAGGTAGGGAGAATTGCCTCTAGGGTTACAGGTTATAACTAAGGTACTTGTATTACAAAGAGAGTGCAAGAAAAAGATACTTACAGTAAATGTGTACTAGAAGGTATATTAAAACAAGAGTAGGCTACTAATACCTTTTAGTATAGGAGACTAAGTAATAGTCTTAAATTGCTATATAAAGTCTACAAGGCTAAAATAGAAACTAGATTAGAAGTATATTAGACTAGAGCGTATAGTAGCCTAGATTAGGCTAATGTTGTTTAAAGTAGACCTACCTAGCCTAAAGAGTGTCTATCTAGTGTTCTATACATCTCTTTTAGAACCTTTTAATCCTAAAGGGATAATTCTACACCTAGATTACTAGATTGTAGACATGCTCTACACTTTTAGTAATAATATATAAGATATAGAAAGAATTATTAAAAGAAGCTAAGATAATAAGAGATAATAGCTATACTATGTAAAGTAGGCTAGATATAGCAATAAAGAGAACATATAGGAGCCTAAAGTAAATATTCCCTCTAACACTCTTAAGAAGTTCTAGATAAGGAAGAAAATACTTTAAAAGAGATAATAAACCTTACAGACTGTTAAAAGGCAGCTAGGACAACCCTCTAAAAAGAAGGGGGATAGTTAAGCCTAGTAGCTACGCTAGTAAATAGGTATAGCCTAGGTAGAGGTTAGGTACATTACGTAAGGTACCCTAGTCCTACTTAACCTCTACCTACGCTAACCTCTTGCTAAGAGGGTTAGAGTTAGGTAGGGTCTATATATAGTAGGGGTAGGTGTAGGGCAGGGTCTATATATAGTAGGGGTAGGTGTAAGGTAGAGTCTATATATAGTAGGGGTAGGTGTAGAGTAGAGGCTGTACAGACTAGTAGTAGGGGTTAGGTAGGGGCTGCACAGACTAGTAGTAGAGGTTAGGTACATTACGTAATAGTATATATATACCTAAGAAGCTGCTTCTTTATTTCTAACTTAGGGTGCAGGGTTTAAAGATTTATTATACACATTTATTATAGTAGCAATAATAGATTATATATAAGTGTGTATATTAAACAATCTAATTGTATAAGAACCTAGAGTACCTATATATAAGCATAAACTAACTTAGTATATCTAAATAATTAGAGAGTTTAAGCAAGAAGCTTTAGGTAGTATTACCTAGCTAGTGTTAGGCCCTAAGGCAAGGTGCACTAAAAGATAAGGCAATAACACAAGTAGTAATAATATAATTAAGAACAGAGATGTATAGTTAACTGTAGACTGTTTAATGCTAG
>SATZ01000539.1:0-24122 GCA_004335205.1 Ascochyta viciae-villosae | reverse complement strand
GGGCTTGGTGGGGGGTTTCTGTGATATAGTGCAGTGTCGGTTAGTTTGAGTTGATTTATTAAGTACCGCTCATCTATTGTCTTGAACGCTACTCAACGTTTCTGAATCTTCCCATGTGGCTCTTCTCTGGGTTCACTGAGTTCGCTAAGGTGGGCACAAGTACTCGTCACTCTGTTGCTCGCGCACTGGCTGCTCTGAACTATCCGTGCTCGCACGTTTTTGCTACTCGATAAGGCTCCGGGGTCATTGTGGCTATCCACATCTCGTACATGGCCAATATACCCCATCGATGTCGGAGAACTGGAATTTCGTCGGTGTGCGTTACACAAAAGGTTAGTCGTGCACCTAGGACAGGCTTAATCAAGATTGGCTTGCGACACTGAGTATGGATCTTGTTGATTAGTATCTTTCCCAAAACACCGGAACATTGGTTTTTAGCTTTCGACACCTGTTGATTAGCATGCTCAAATCATGGCTTTACTTTTGCTCGTCGCTCTAGATCAAGTCAGCGTCAGGGATCTGAAAGCCATTCCTAAAAGATCATCAGGCGCAAGAACCGTGGAAAGAGACAAAGTGGTACCTCACGTATTGGCCTGTAGCGCTTGGAGATACTGACGCTTTCATTGGTGATGATGATGAGAAGCATCGTGCCACTATAAGAAAGGTCATAGAACCTGCGCATGCACTGACTAGTGTGATTAAAAACGAGCACGCTCTTGATGAAGTGACTAGTTCTTCATGAAGAGACTTGGCCAATATACAGATGATGTCATAGCTTTTGGCTTTGACGACTGGTTCGAAATGTAAGGCAAGTACTTCTCGAACACTACTACACCAGCAACATGATGATCCGTTTTTCATTGCCAGCATGGATAACGACTTCAGATTCTCTTTTGACGGTGTCGGAACCGTCTTTTTTGGAAGTCTGTTTGGCTTCAATAGCGCCTCTGTGGCTACGTCCGGTGTTACTATGTGGCAGTATCACCATACCCGAAATTTCAAAGTTATCATGGGAGTGGACGGCATCCGAATGAGAACTGTACGCGAGACTCAAATTACGCAGGCTAGAACTCCAGACTTGACCCTGAAGCAGACATTCATTTCATCTCAGATTCTTTCAATCGAGAACAAGAAACAAGGAAGTCTTACTTCCAACGATTCCAACATTGAGATGTGAGGCACAGTGTAAACTCAACCATCAGATCCAACCCTCATTTCTCTAACCCAAAAAGAATCGCAGGATCTCGCAGTCCAGTCCGTGCACTCGCACCACCTCCTGCTAATCGATGAAATCCCCCGATACCATGACAAAGCTGGTTGAAGGGATTGACAGCGCTTTCGCAAATGCTACCTTGACCGATCTAATACAAGACAACTAGGCAATCAATCCCCCTCACTTCAAAGCCGTGGTGCAGGAATCACTCTGCATCTGTCCATTTTTCACTGTCTCAATGCTGCGCTACGCGCCAGAAGCCGGGCTAGAAGTTTCAGGACACTGCCTTGAACCTGGGGTCAAGATTTGTGCTCACGAGAAGGGAAATGTCATTTGCGACTGACCGTGGCCCAGAGCGGAATGAACACACTGGTCGTACAACATGACAAGGAAGCCTTTGATGATGATGTTTAAGATTCCGGGCCCGAGAGATGGCTGGAGAGCGAGTAGAAGTATAGGGCAATCGTCAGGGCGATGTTGATTTTTGGTGCTGGGACGAGAACATTTACTGGGAAGCATGTGAGTAATTAATCTACTCTCTAGACGTTAACCTAATGAGACGTCAAGGTCTCCCCTATGGAGATGTACAAGGTTATACCAGGGATTCTTCGTCACTCATGGTGAGATTGGCTCATGATCGACCTTGATAAACCCGCAATGCTACTTTTATCATGCAGTCATGTAGTATGTAAGTTTGAAGGCGAAACAAAACATAAAGTAGTATACACATACAGCAGCTCAACGGCTTGTTGTACTCTCCTCACGATTGGACAAACAGATAAAAAAGAATATGACATCAACTTCATTACAGTAGCTCAAGGCCACATTGGGTATTACGCTAAACTAACACTCTAGTTCTTAAGAACATACCTGTACCTGGGCAGGCCCTTCTCGAAATCAACAATAACCTGGTTAGCCTCGCTCATAGGCCTAACCTGGACCCAAGCCTGGAGGTTGGTCTTCTTGGCCAACTCCAGCATGTCGCGGATGTGCTGCCTGGTACCGATCAACGAACCGGCAATCTTGAGGTTCTTGAAAATCAAGCCCATGGGGGAGAAGCTGGGGAGCGGGTCGTCAGGGGCACCGAGCTGGACGAATGTGCCGTTGACGTCGAGGAGGTTGAGGTACTGGTCGAGAGGGAAGGAGCCGGAGATGGTCGAGATGATCAAGTCGAGGCCGTTGGCGTTCTTGGTTGCCCACTCAGGGTCCTCCCCGGTAGCGATGAAGCGGTCGGCGCCGAGCTTGGTGGCGTCCTCCTTCTTAGAGGATGAGCGGGAGATGGCAACGACTTCGTCGGCACCAAGAGCCTTGGCGAAGAGAAGAGCGAAGTGACCGAGACCACCGACACCGACGACACCGACGCGCTTGCCGGGGCCGGCACCGTAGGAAACAAGGGGGTTGTAGACGGTGACACCACCGCACATAAGCGGGGCGGCAAACTCGGAGGGGAGACCCTCAGGGATAGGGATAGCGAATGAAGCAGGTCCACGCCATGCCTTGGCGTAACCACCGTACGACTTGTCGCCGTTCAGGTGCTTGCCGTTGTAGGTCATGGTGAAGGAGTTGCAGTTGGACTCCTGCTTCATCTTGCAGGGGCGGCAGCCCTCGCAGCACTCGGACTGAGCACCGACACCGACGCGGTCGCCAACCTTGAGGTCCTTGACATCCTTTCCGACCTTGGTAACATGACCAATGATTTCGTGGCCGACGACGAGAGGGTAGTCTGAAGGACCCCAGCCGGAGCGGAGAGTGTGAATGTCAGAGCCGCAAACACCGCAGTGGGAGATGTCCATCTCGATGTCGGTCTCCTCGAAAGCCTTGGGCTCGAAGTTGCCCCACTTCATGTTGCCGTCGGCGGCAGAGGGGTCGTGGGCGACCCAGCCGTTGAAGTCAGGAGTGGAAGACATAGTGATGGATGTAGTGATGGAAGGGTATGTGATTCCTCCAAAAGGGCAGATGGCCTCCCTATGTATCTTCAAGATCTACTTTAAGCATCTTGAAGATTCTCCAATCTTTGGATTTGTCAGTTGTGGCCGTTGCGCTGTTGCGGTGTCGTGAAGTTTTTGTGCTTCGCCGATCGCTCGCCGTTGACCAGGGCCCGCTATCATGACTTCACCGTATCTTTTGAGGTGTGTGCGCGTTATCGCCAGGTGAAATTGCCGCTAGCACCGAGTCCGATCCGAGGAGGAAATTCTTCTGGAACTCGGGGTGGAGATGAACGTTGAGACGGTGGGTGATCAATCGGGCCGCACAGGTCGGAAGGGCTACGCACCACGTGTGAAAGACCCACTGTTTGTGTGACATCTCCGCCACATCCGTCACAACGTCTAGCTCCCGTACCTGTAGATCTTGACATCTGTAGAAGATACTAGATACAGATGCCGAGACGTGGTGATGCCGTCTGCAAGTGAGAATCGAAACTGCACCAAGACATGCCGAATCTGTAGCATGAAACAATCGCATGACTGCCGTTAGCAAGCCTTCGCCGCCTTCATCCGACCATGTGTCTGATGCGGTGAGCGAGCGGACGTGTCGCTGTTGTCGTGAAACTCTCGAAACATTGCGTTCCGGTCAACTTCGAGTCTATTCTATCGACCCGCTCTTTCATTGGTCCAGACCGCCCACGCAGAGCGGGTTGCACTTCCTTGGAGAGGCTCGATGCTAGGTGGTAGGTAAAGTGTTGGTTTCTTATATTTCGTCGCATATAGATACATGTTGTTCCCGCGTGCTGATAAGACCATGGCCGTTACGATTCAGTCAGAAGATTCTGCTAAGAAGGTCTTCTAAAGTAAGAACGGTTCCAATGGTTTATGGCATGAAAGACTGTCAGGCTGTCGCAGCTCGATACCCGGATCTTTATTGGAGAATGCTACTCCGTCGATCTCTGTTTCGCATGGATAAAGTCCGGTTGGTTCCCAAGATACCGCAGGGCTTCGCCCGACGACCAAAAGATGAGTGGAATACCAAAAGAGGAGACATTCAAAGATTCAAACACCTGTGTTCAAGTCGTTGCAGAGACCGTCGTGTCTCTGAAACCAGTGGCTACTAAGTCCGATGGAGGACACAGAGCGTCGTTGAGGGCTTGGATACTCTTCTGAAAGCTTTCGTGCAAAATATCCCCGAGACAAGGCGAGAAGGAATCTTAGGCGCTGCATGATATTAGCAATGGCTTTAGCAGGCGATCAGCGACTTACCAGTTATTTGGACCGGAAGGGCGATGTTCCTAGACTTCATTCGAGTATTTCGCTGATCCACTGCATGCCTTTCTTCCAGACAAGAGCAATTTCATCGTCTTCCTGCCAGCGGAACCTGACTTGATAGAGGTCGACTTTGGGCGGTTTCGCGCCTACTGAAGTGACTCTGGCGAGGAAGTCTTGGGCGTGGTCGAAGAAAATGACCTTCAGAACACTCTCATCCGAGACGAACTTGCAAAGCTTCGACCATTCTGACTTTGATACGCCCTGGGTTGAGAGGATTGGTATGTTGTCTTCGTAATGGCAAACGATTGGCATCTCGATGACAAAGCCGGATTGGCCAGAAGTCAGATTGAGCTTCAGCTTGCGCTCTCCGAACCCATGGGCGCAACCGTAGAGAGTTTGCCAGAGGGCTTTGTAGTGTGAAAGTCGCATGTGGGCGACCAGCTCAGTAGTCATGATGGAGATGGGTAGATGTGAGGAACTGTGGACTTGTGGGTGGTTACCTGCGATATAAAACCCTCGACTCTTGACAGCAACTGCCATAATGCCAGCTGACCAAATGACGATGTCTATGGTGGCTCGAATCCTGATCTGACATGTTGGGTGTGCTGTTCTAGCTCGGTGAAGCTTTGGTGTTGAGCAATTGACCGCTTTTCCTCAAGTGAGTGGGTCCCGTCGGACACATGATTGGACGATCGAACGATTTCCTAGTTGGCCTCCGCGGTTTTGCTTGGTCCGCGGTAGTTACCTCAGCATCGCTGTATGTAGTGTAGCTTCCAGACTTGTGCACGAGCAGTCACATGATTGTAGCTCCTACTTTTGTCCACCAATCTATGTCCCGTATAACGATGCTCTGTGATGAGTGCGATGACAAAGCGCCGCGCGATTTATGAGGCTGAGACTCGGGGTCTTGCGCTTTCGACGTGGCGCGCCTCACAGATCGGAAACGCAAGAATGACACGTCTGTCCATTACCAGCAATGTTGTGTCGAGCCCGGTCACATGACATGTGAGCCTCCGATTCAACCCGCTGGCAATCTTTCCGCAGCACTGATCAGTCCGGAGCGCTGTTGATTGCTAATCTGGAGCAGTGACAGCAAAGAGGCATGGGGTAGTGGAGGATGAAACAGACGTCGGGGGCTACTTCGAATGGAGCCTGGCTCTCGTCCGAACGAAATACCCGGATATTAGCCGTGCCGCGCTGGCGCTCGGGCGCACGCTCACCAAAGGATAGTTCTCTAAATATCACAATTTTGGCCTATTTTTGCTCTATTTGTAAATGCTTAATTGTTTTAAACATGCCTAAAGTGCCTTAGAGACGTCTGCAGCAATACTTTAAGACGCCTCTACAAGATTTGTAAGATCTAGGAGTTATTGTGTATAAAGAAAATTAACAAGATAGTTAATAGGTACTGTGACTGCCTTATTAAAATCTGAGATTTATACTAAGGTAGAGCAAGCAAGTAATAAAGAATCTAAATTAATCTGTCTAATTAGAATTAAAAAATACTGTGTAGTTGTTGAGTTATTGCGTTGTCTGTGACCCTCCTTATTTCCGACTTTCACGTTCGGACGAGAGCCTGGCGTGAGATACGCTTGGCGCACGTGATCGAGTGATGAACCCTTCCATGGCGACGACATTTGTTACGACGACATTGAAGAAACCTTGCGACCCATACACAACGAATCCACCACTTGCAGGCTGAGCACGACCGGTTAGAAGAGGTTGTTCTGCCTGCGACCAGGCTGAGTCGCTTTGCGCTGCCTCAAAGGGTAAACACTGCATCAACCCCACGTCTGCCTCAGGTTTGTGATACGGACGTCCTTCGACCCTCACCGGCGAGCGCAGCGCACAGCTTCCATGCGCGCGCGATGTAAGCGCAAGATGCGATGGAAGGCCGATCTATTGCTTCAGCTGAAGATGCACGGGTGACGTGGCGCTTTCTGGCCCCCAGATTATGCAGCCGTGCTCCGCCTCCATGCAGAGCCGCAGGCGCTTGAAAAGTCGTTCCACCCGCGAGCGGCTCGCTCCATCCCTCCCGGTTCCACACTTCTGAGTTGTTCGTGAATGTGTCTGAGCGGATAGACCGATACAATCAATCTATTTGGTTGCGTGTATTCTTCTTGTTAATTTAGTCAATACTTTGGCTCATCGGCAGCGTGCTAATGGCTCCGGCCCGGAATGCGATACCATTGAATCATGTGAGTCGGCCGTCGCCAAATGGCAAGGCGTCAACTCGGACGACCTTACGGAACGCTACACCTAGTCCTGCACCGACTGCAGCCCCGCTAGTAGAGAAGCCTGTTGGCTCATGGCTGTGTACAGAAGGTAGCTAAGACTCGACCTTTCATCTCAGTAAGCAATGTCGCTTATCACGCTTAGGACCATATCAGCAGTACATTGCAGCCCTCAGCGAGTCCAACCCCGGTCTCAAGAAGGCGGATCCAAACAATAAAAGCAACCCCTTAAAGCTTGGGAATGCCCTGGTTGTCTTGTTGGATTCAGACGCGAGTGGTCATCCTGAATTCGAGACAACCGAATTTGTAAACGCTACAGAACTTCGAAATCACTTCGAAAATGCCCCTCGTAACCACAACAGGCGGCGGATTTACATCATGGAGGGGCTGGCACCCGATTTTGTAGCAGCGATAGGAGGCCACTTTTACATGGAGCCAACATTTTGGCTTAGGCAAGAGAGAACATGTGTCTGGAGCAATGATTTCACACCCGTCAGCGACGCACTTCCACAACCTAGTCTACTCAACCCGAAGAAGAGTTTCCATGTACAGTACTGTGAGCTGAGAGAGTTCAACAAAGCGCTGGAGAATAAGCCGTACTTCTGTAAAAGAACTCGGAGGCATGTCGGTATGACTGCTCCACGCCATGGTGAAGAAAACACCACCACTGCCATTATGAGGCGCAAAGTCAGTTGGTGGTGTGAAACGACCAGTGAAGGTGGTTGGGATGGTATGTCTGCTCGTTAGGAAAGATCTCGATTCCACTAATGTCTTACAGTGGTGATTCTTTGCGATCCTCAGCTTGCAGAGCTACACCCTACACCAAGGGAAAAGACGCAGAACGCTGAACTCGTAGAAATCAAACATCCCGACATCGACCTAGACAATACTCCGTTTCAGGGAGGATACATTGATTTCGTGCCACCACCACGACCACAGCCTGGTTCAACAGCGATGGGACCCCAACACCCACACAAGTCGATGCTCCGCGATCTTGTCTACTATTACGAGAACAAGTCTCACTTACTGGCTCCGGACGACTGGAAAATTCCAAGTGAATCAGCGGTTTTTCTAAAGAAGATCGTCGCCGCACACTACCTCCAATTAGCCGACTACATCAAAGCTATGCTCCCTTCGCTTGAGCTCAAGCTCACCACAGCGTGGGTCGAAGAACAAGAGCAATGGAGAGGCCTGCAAACCATCTCTCGCCGCTGCGGAAACTATCGGGACGATATCGAGGACACTCTTCTTAGTCTGGGCTACACACTAGACAATCCAAAGAACGAAGACGAATACAGCTGGAAAAACTGCAACATTGACTACCAATATGTGTACTTTCGCCTCAAGATCCTCAAAGAGCGCGCAGACAATCTCATGACCTCGATGACAGGTCTGGCCAGCATTGCCGGCAACCGACAGAACCTCGAGGAAGCCAAACGTGTCAAGCGCCTCAACCTGCTCGCATTACTATTTATTCCTTTGGCATACACAAGTAGTCTCTTCAGCATGCAAGACAACTACGCGCCCAACAAATCTCAATTCTGGGTGTATTGGGTCTGTGCTCTGGGGGTCGTAATGGCCACATCTGTAGTCACTTGGGTACTCGATCGAGCCCTTAACGACGAAGCGCAGTGGACGCTGGATCCTCTCAGGTTTCTGAAATTCTGGGACCAGCCGCATGCAAAGACGAAGACGATGAAGAAGACGATGACAGGGCTCTACAAGACAAATGCGCGGCGGTGAACAGCATGTGTAAGATTGATCGCCTGGATTCATACACGTGACTCCCCTTGGGTGTCACACGTTTACGACGTTAAGACCTTTTGAGACAGCATTGCAGATGGCGTTTAGTGTAGTAAATAGCGGTTCAAACAAACCACAGCGTGTTATATGGCCGGCTTTCGTCTTCGTCGCCCCGTCTGTCTTCCGCATTTTGCATCTCAGATAAATAGCGCTTCTCATTTTGTTCAATACCATATCGCGGGGACCATTTCTCGCATGTATTTTGCAATCCAGAGGCCTTGAGAGATGTGCCAGTCTCAGTCCGGTTAGCTCGTGCATAACGATAAACCACTCAGCGGCAAGTGCAATCCACAAGTCTCCTCTTTCTTGAGGGCATCACTCCATCATCTCAACTTTTTTCCTCCATGTCTCAACAAGAGCACTATGATCTCCCGCCGTTTACCTACACGCCACTCACGCGAGGCGAGATCAGACTCTTACTACCAACAAACGACGAAGACGGCCTATCATGGACGATGCAGGTGGTCCTTTCGTACGTCTGGGGTCCTCAGGATCAGACCTTCCCCGTGATTTGCAACGGTCAAATACATCACGTCCATCATAACTTGCACACGGCCTTGCCATACCTTGCAAATCGCCATATCTCATTCCGAAGTCAAAAAGTGGCCGATGATGCTGATGAAGGGGATGATCTCCCCACGGAGTCGATTGAAGCTGACGGTGTACCCCGGCCCATATGGATCGATGCTCAGTGTATAAATCAAGGAGATGAAGAAGAGATGCTCTGCCAGATCAGATCCATGAACCTAATTTATCAGCGGGCAACGATGGTCTGGGCATGGCTTGATCTGCCAGAGGATTATGATTTGCTGGATGATGCAATTGAGCTGCTACCGAAAATCACACAAGTTGCCAGAGGATTCAGCTTACACGTAACTCTAGCACAAACTGTGGATCTTGGTCCGTTTTTCCTGAGGAACATCAACGCCAGAGTCTGGCGGGTCCTTATCCACCTCGTTTCGAACGAGTGGTACCGCTGTGTGTGGATCTTACAGGAGCTTGCCCTCGCACACGAAATCACATTTCTCTGTGGAAAGCATGCAACATCTTTCGCGCTATTGGGTCGCTTCGCAAAGCGCGCGTGGTAACTGTGTGCATTGGTTAAGGACTCTTCGATCCGCGCAGCTTTGGAGCAGAGCATTTACAGCCCTATAGTGTTCCATATGCGAGTTATCGCCCAACGCGACTTGATCGGAACACAAAATTTGTGCTGTGAACAGATATAGCAAGCAATGGGAGATATCCCAAGCTGTATGTCATATGGCTTGCGCTGTCTACTGCCGCAAGGTAGAGTCCTTGGGATTTTGGGTTTGCTTGATGCCAAGCAACGTGAAGCACTTGGGGTGGATCTGTTCGCATTCGCGAATATCCCTGATGTCGCAGCCAAAATAGAGGTAAAATATGACCATATTCTACATGCTGATTCCAGCTGGTATATAAGCGTATATTCTGTGACACCTGATCTTTACACGAGATACAGTGTTTTGATGATCACTTCTAGTTCCTGCGCTGCAGCAGTACCAATTAATTGGGACTGGCTGAATGGCGCAATACGATAACAACGCGTGATAACGGCGCCGGACCTCCCCTCCTGGGTTGCGGATTTACACCACAACTTCATACGAGGCGGTTACCTTGGAAAGAACTTTCACTGGGCTAGCAGCCAAAAACATCCTGGGGGGATGAGACAAGTAGGTAGAGAGCTGTCAATGTGTGGCCGATTTATTGACACTGTACTCTTTGCATCTGCGAGTTTCCCGGTCTCCGTCAAGGACAGCTACGCAAGTAAGCTAATCTACTTTACCAAGCTTGCCGAGCGGGAGAGTCGATTCCGTGCTACTTTCAAAAGCCTACGACACACATTTGACAGTCCAAGACCGACAGCGTTTTGGTGTCACGAAGATGATGAATACTACTGGCGCACCTTGGTTCTCGGCAGAACAAAACATAAGCAGGGAACTTTAACTAAGAGAACATACAAGTTATTCCACGTCGCTTTGAGAAAGTTGCTGCGGAATCAGAAGAAAGTGTTCTCGAAAGCAAGTCCGAGATTGTTAAGTGGTCCTGGTGGTTCTTGCGACGTGATATCTCAAGCAGTTGAATCTCTCCAGGACAATACCACCGATGCGGGACGGTTCCTTGCGACGAAAAAGCTCTTGGAGGGCGGAAGGTTGTTTTTCACGGCTTCTGGAAACCCAGGTTTTACGGGTCCTGGAGCGAGGGTTGGTGACATAGTGTACGTCTTCAACGGCTCGCTAACACCGCATGTTATACGAAGAGTACCTGGCCAGGGCAAAGAGACTTACAAATTTGTTGGCGACGCATACGTCCATGGGCTGATGAACGGCGAGGTTGATGAAATGAACCTCCAAGACCGGGAGTTCGTGATGGTGTAGGTCAGGAACGCCTTGACCCTCAAGCGACATGTAGATTCGAGCCCACTTGTTCTGCAACGCAAACATTCAGTAGTCCCCGCCCTGAAACAGCATCTTGAGGCTTTATGGCGAGTACGTCCCAACCCCCATGCGTCATCGTCAACACGGGCTTGATTGAGGTTCCCAAATCAGCAGGGAGATATTTACCAGCCAATGTCAAAAAAGTTGAATACGCGGATTACGACTGTGTATCGTAAGCCTGCTGGCACAGTGGCTATGTCTGATAAGATAATTAAGTATGCAGTCTTCTCCCCAGTACAAAGAGGGAGCACGTCCCTCTGTGAATTATTGTCTGCCAGGTGCCTGGTGATTAATTTCTTGTTGCTAAGCTTCTAAGTGGTGGTTGCACCCTGCTCGTACGTACATACTGCATGTTTTCTTTCCTCCTATACCACGCGCTAAGAACCTGTCTGTAAGAAATCGAATCTTCATCCAATTCTCCTTCGAAGTAGTTAAGTGCAACTATCGGTGTCAGATATTTCTCTACCCCTTCAGTCAACGCATGATTCTATCTACACGACTTCCTCTTGAACAAACATCTCGCCGTTCGTTTCTATAAAGGCCATAATAATCTTTGACATCGCTAACAAACCACGTAGAACACCGCTGCTATCCCCTCCCCAACATTTTCTGGCTGCTTTACCTCCGAACGCGTTTATGCCACTTCTGTCCTCACCCCTGTTACAACACACACTACCACTTCATACGCGCACCCTCTTTTCCACAGCGTCCCGCCAGACTCCTTCCTGCACACCTATCCCGATGCTTCATCAGCACTGACAGATTTAGCCGTCCGCTCGGGGGTCAGCTCGGGCATTCGCTACAGGATCGACGCAGCAGTCATGTCTCATGACCGGCTCGTCTGCACTAAGCGGAGTATCTTAGTCTCCGAGCATCAGGCCCAATTACGACTACCGGTGTTCGAACGACACGTTTTTGAATCTAAAGACGATTAGATACTAATTACGGTGAAGCTGCTAGCGGAGCTGAAGTGCAAATTGGAGAGCGAATTTAGTGTAGCGGAACGATGGGTGCTGACAGAGTGCAGGAGATTTCTTCTAGTGCTGATCTTCCGGCGACTTCGAGATTGCCGTATCACAAACAGCGCAGTCATTGCTACAGTACAAAGGAATGCACAGTGGGGGTGAATTTTAAGCGACGCTGCGTCGTACAATTGCACTGACGATATGCAGAACGGAAGCGCCGGATAGACGCTATCTGCCATCACCAGTAGGCTTACTTACTGTACATGAGAGTTTGATTGAGCCGATGGGTTTAGTCTCAATTCTCTCGAACACTTTCGCGTCGTTCACTGCGACCCCGTTGTCAACTCCGTACTTTGTATGACTCACCACAATTGCCTCCCTATCCACCTCAACCGCGAGACTGCAATCAGCCTCAGCGGTATCTGTGAAATCGATCAGTGCAGGTGCAACAACCAACGCAGCGTTTCCGCCCAGATTTTCGCATCCACGCCCACCTACCAATCTTCACTTCCAGACTGCGCATTGCATCGAACCCAGTTCCAAACCAGCTAACCATCCTTCCAACAACCCCCACCAGCAACCCATCAAACACGCACCATATTTGAAACCCACCATCCCAAACCACTCACCCTTGTGCCGTCTATCCGCACTCGCTTACCTCCCTTTCCTTCACGACCCAGCAGCAGCAAAAACCCATACCAACTATCAATACTCTAACCCGACTCTCACCACCCTAACCACAAGCAGCAGCCCACTAACCTCGAAAGCGCAAAAAAAACACAAGAAAAAAAACATGTCGTATCCGCGCCACACGCATTCTCGGTCGCTGAAACGGCGTTGGTGGCGCGGCCACGTGTGCGGCACGGGGGACGCGCCGACCAATCAGACGCGGTTGATTATGGCGTAGCGTGGTGGCAGTCAGCGATGCGAGATGAGATTTAGGAAAGAAATGAGATGAGATGAGATGAGATGAGGTGAGATGAAACGATAGAAAGTGAAACGAGATGGAATGATGCGATTTCCGAGGCTGGCCGGGAATAACAACGACAAGTGAGTTTGACGTAGATAGTGGGTTTCGAATGTGGAATGGCTGGGGTGAGAGTTGGATTCAGACGTGGGAGACGCCAGTGTGGATGTCGACGAGATGGCAGAGAGATAAAAGGTTCGGAAGGAATGGGGTAACGCTTCAGGCTTGACAGTGGCTGTCTGTTGTGTGTCGTATATTAGCGCCACAAGAATCCTCCAATACGTCGACCCAACGCCCACGCCGTTCGTTATCGACAAACGGGGATATCTGACTGTGTTCCAGACCCGACGGTAGCGAAGCGAAGCGAGTGAGACGCGTGCATGCATGCAGGAGGGGAGTGGATACTGCATGTGTAATTTCTCACGCTTGAGTTGGGTTAGGTGATATATGGCTTGGTCCTCGGTGGCCGAGAGGGAGGGTTGGTTTTGGTGTTTATCTACGATTGAGACGCACGTTTGGAGTGTTACTGAATAGGAACTGTTGAGTGTTGATTGATTTTGAGTTGATACGCGTTTTGAATTGATTCAATACGACACGGTACGAGACTCGCTCACCACCTACTAATTGGAAAACACACTCATTCCGCTCTGAAGTGTCGACTTTTTTCGAATCCTACTCCAGCTTCGACTTCGATTCGATATCGATTTCACCCTCAACTCAATTCATCTCATCTCAACTCAACACAACACAACTCAACACAACACAACTCATCTCAACTCAACTCAACTCAACCCAAATCAACCCAACCTGCGCCACCACCGCCCACAACACGAACCACAACCGCGCCAACACCACACCCACAACCCCACAACCCCACGAATCCACACACTTACACCAACCCTACACTCCACGGCTAGAAAGCAAAGAAACGCACCCTCACCATACCCACCTCCTTATCCCGACCCACCGCCACAAACCATCTCAGCAACACCTCACCCTCAGCCACCACCACTCGATCCAAAAAAACACAAGATGCCAACAGCCAGCACACTAGCAATCGCGGCATTCGAGCTAATAGCCTTCATCGGGATGATAGTGATTCTGTTTACGAATCTGGGACATGGGGGGTTTCAGCCTAGTTGAAGTGGAACTAGAATGAGGGCTAGGATTGGAGTATGTTTGACAGTCTCAGGGGGAGTGTTGCAGGGAGGAGTGTTGATTTAGAAGAAGGGGGAAGAGGGGGTACAAGAGGAGGGAGAGAAGAATAGGGAAGAGAAGAGGTGTGGTGGTAAAAGTTGTTGTGTTTTATTTCGTTTCGTTCCTGTAAATGCTCAAACGCCATATACCCACTATACTTATCATAGCATTCCATCCATCCATCCATCCATCCATCCATCCATCCATTTCTAGCCGCCGCGCAATGCAAAAATTCAAGCTCTTCAAGTTTCTTTCAGGTCTAGACGGCCAGCGCGGTGGCTACTTCGGCTGTCGATGCCATGGTGCCATCGACGACGGCTGAATCTGGGACTTTGACTCTCTTCGCCTCGGGCGGCTCTTGTGTGTCGCCCTGCTGCAGGGATTCCTTGACGCGGGCGCGTTTCTGCGCTTTGCTGAGCTCTTCCTTGGGAATGCCGAGGTGCTGGTCGACGACCTTGGCTTTCTCGAGGAGGTTGTCTACGTCTTCCAGCTCCAGCGCTTTGATGACGTCGGCGTAGCATTTGCTCCTATTCATCGCTTTGTATGCCTCTTCTCTGCCGGGGATCATCTGGCCGAGCAGGTATTTTGTGTTGCCCCAGCGGTTCTCGACTTGGATGGCTAGCTTCATGTACTCGGCGACGACTGTCTTCCACTGGCTCTTCCACTCGTGCGGGCCACCCTCGGCGTCTGGGCGGAAGCAGGATGGGTTCTTCTCGGCCTCAGTGGCGATCATGGCGCCGTCGACGTTGAACTCCTTCATCAGCTGCAGCGCCTCGGTGCGCGATGTCACGTCTCCGTTCATGACGCACGCTACGCCCGCGGCGCGGCAGATGTCGCCGACCATCTTCAGCTGGTCGCGGATGGCCCTCTCCCTGGGCCGCATGGGTGTGGTGCGGCAGTGGACGGTGAGGCCGGTGATGCCTGTCTTGACCAGCCGCTCGACCAGGGCGCGCGTGTCGGCGGGGGTGTCGAGGATGCGGATCTTGACGCTGATGCCGATCTCGTAGGGCTTGCCGACCTCCTCGACCAGACGGGTGAGGATGCTGCACAGCAGGTCGGGCGTCTTGAGGAGCGCGGCGCCCATGCCGCCGGCGGTGGAGAAGGGCTTGGGACAGCCCGAGTTGACGTCGATGCCGGCCACGTCGGCGGCGACCATCTTGGCGGCCTGGACAGCGAGATCCGGGTTGGCGGTGCCCATCTGGTAGATCAGCCGGCCCTTTTCGAGCTCCGGGTGAATGCGGTAGAGCACGCTCTCGCGGTTCTCAGGGTCGAGGTGGGGGTTCTTCAGCTTCGACGTGGGCAGGCGCGACCACTCGAGGGTCGATGTGTGCGGGTTCATGCGCCGTGTGGTGCCGATTATGGCGCGGTCGATGGTCTCGGGGCCTGAAGCCGTCAGCGACTCTCCTCAGCGCGTCTCTTCAGCGCAGTCTTTTCAGCGCAGTCTTTGTTACGCACCCCACACCAAGTCTGCGCCGTACTTCAGCGCCAGCAGCCGCGACGGCAACTCGCCGGACCGCACCATGGGCGCCAACACCACGGTGCCGCGGTAGTCGACGCCATTCCTTGGGATGGGCACGTGGGCAGGCTCGGGGGACGCCATGGCTCGTGCTATCGTGCGGGCGAGCGTTCGTAGCATACCATGTCGCAGTGAAGGCGAGGGTCGAGGTCATGGTGGAGTCAAAGTGTAGTGGACCCAACAATTCTGCCACGTCAGACCGCTTCCATATGAGGTGTAGTGTTGCACGTGCGAGCTTCCTTCATCTAAGACACTTCTTCTCTCCGTGTACGAGAACATTAGGAAGCAGTTTTCTTTAACACACCCTGTGCTGATTATATTAAGCTCTGTCCATCTTACAGAGACAGAAGTGCTACGTTCTAGTAACCTCTAAGTAGAAAGCTAATTTGCAAGGTTTAAAACTCCTGTATTATATAGACATGAACGCGCTTGCAACTCTACAGTAGTATCTTGCAATGCAATGCTACAAGCCAGTGTCGTAAGCCTAAACACCGAGTAACAAACGTCCATGGCCACTATTCTACTATCCAAACAACACTGCACCACAGACTACAAACCAACGAGCCACTCTGACCTCAGTAAAGACCTTTCGAGCAAGTGTGACACCGGCAAAGAAATACACACATCCCACTACAAGCTCAGCACTTGCAGTTCCTACTTCCAGCGCACATCGAGTTACTAGTTTCACCACCGTCAACCAGCAATCCTGCAGCTCCAACCGCAAACCGAAACAACCGCTAACATCTTGTAATCGCATGCACATGCCACATGTAGTAGCCTGCAGTATGGATTAACAAGAGCTATCGAATGTCGAGTAACTTTTGTACTTTGCAGAGTTCAATCACAGCTATAAGCGAACAAAACATGTATAGATACATAGATACGCACACCTAGCAAGCCCCAACCCAGTCACCCAAAACCACCCACCCAAGACCTACCATCCATCCATCCATCCATCCAAACTCCACACACCCAGCTAAACCCTCTTCCAGCCACTCCGACATTCTCGAGTCGAGTAGTAACTAACACTAACACTAACACACTCCAACAACAGCAGCAACAGCAGCAACAGACCTAACTCCCTCTCCCACGCACCTCTCCCTTTTTCCTCGAAGATCATGCGTACCTACATCACCCACCTCAATTCACGCACACCCATCACGATCACAGGTCTAAATCATCGATATTGGGAGATACAGGTGCTTCGGTACAAGAATAGGTTGTTACAATTTAAACAATGCTGTTTAGGTTGAGATAAGATGGAGTAGAGAGGGGAGTGGGGTTGTGCAGGCGTCGTGTTGTTATGTGTTGTGTTGTAATGTGATGTGGTGTGTTGTGGTGGGGTAGTATAAATGCCTGGGTGTTATTAGTGGGAATGTGTTGTTCAGTGGAGCGTGTGGGTTGTGGATGGTGGTTGGATGGGGTTATAGTGGATTGGGGATGTGTTGTGCTGTTTGGAACATGCGGTTGGAGGGTTAAGTGCATGGTCATGAAGGTGAATTGGTTTCGTTTCGTTGTTTGTTTGTTTCCGGGAACTTTCATGGCTTAATGTACTATTTCGTAGATGCTGGAGTTTCACCAGATTGCTGTGGTGATGGAAATCGTCAGCTGTGCGGTTTGGGTATCATTCAAGGTAGCAGTGTCTCCTTCTGTCTGATCGTGTGACGCGCGCTTTTGAGCGGACGAGGTCACTGCTTGTGCTAGGTTCCTCTTCAACACACCTCTCCTGTCGGGCAATACTGAGTGTTCCTCCCAAATAGACTCGAGCACGCAGGTAAACGGCAATGCAAGGTCTCGACACAGCTGTTGCAGCCTGACTTGCCGGTCCCGTGGGGCTCGCCCTCCTGACGTCTTGGTACCGTTTTGTTCGTTGGTCTCATTGCATCCATTGTCGGTCGTTGTTCTCGTTCGTGACTCAACGTGATGATGGCTGGTTTACTCGCACGTGGAGAGCATCTTCCTCAGCACACCCATCAGCGTGCCATTCTCCAGCGCAGCAGCTACTCTCTCTTTGTCGCCCAGCTGCTTGTTGACAGCTTCATCGGTGCTGTGCGTGCCCTTTTTGATTTTCACATCGATACGGAACCGGGGAGGCAGGGCTTGTTCGAGCCTGACGCGTACCCCCAGGCCAATGACGGTGGCGAGCGAGCAATGCGTGATTGTCGGCGTGATCTCCACAACAACCGTGCTGATGGAGGATTGCGGAGAGACGGGAGGCAGAATGTGAATGTCGGGAAGGTTCACTACGGCTAACGAGCCTAGTGACAGGGGGTGCTCTGGGTCAGCGATGGTGGAGATGAGGTCTGTCGTGGGATGGTTAGGCCGTCGTCGTGCGATATGGCTTGACATGTGACACTCACCATAGATTTCCTGTTCGTCAATGTTCTCGATCATGTCATCGTCAGAGTCACTGGCCGATACCGGGTCATCGAACGGGTCGCTCAGGTAGTTGTAGCGCGGTATCAAGTTATCGAACAGTCCTGATCCTCCCTCATCACGCTTGCCCGCCGTGGACTCACGGCGGCGCGACGGCAGGTCAGAGGGGTTCAAGATGGTGGGGTTGGCGTTGTCCTTGTCGAGATCCATGACGGCGGCGGCGGCTGCAACGGCTCCCGTGCCAAGCAGTGAATGTCTACGTGGGGGAGTGTAGGGATCAATCTAGTTGCAGACTGTGACTGTCACAATCTGAATCGTTACAGAGCGTGGCTGCAGAAGAAGGTTGTCGTCGCAATTTTGGGACGAGCCAGTGCCAAGACGCAATATACCCCACCACGCAGCTCGTCATCACGGCATGCATCCTGCACCGGCAAAGGCAGGCGAGACATGTCAGCCCACCAGACTGATTGGCAACATGGGCACCACCAAACGGCCGACGGCAGCAGCCAAGTACGCCAGCTGTCAATACGGACGTCTATAATTTCCCGACAGATTACCCGCCTGATACAGGGGAACATTCAAGGTTTGTGGGGGTTGACGTTGCTCACACCCTCAGCGCGCCTACTACCCTAACGAGTAAGCTCGCCCAAGCTCGCCTAGCGCTTCCTCTGCTGTATCATCTGCAAGTCATTCTCTGAATTCGCCTCTCGCGCCGTAAAATCCTGCCTCTCTAGCGGTGCTTCTTCGCAGCTTCTCGTACGGCTCGCGAGCAGCCAAGGGCGAGCTCGAGTTCCAGACTGTCGAGCACCCACTCTGAGCGGCTGACGCGCACTGCGTCTTTTCAAGCCAGTCTCTGCATCCACGAACTTTGCCAAAGAAAGCAGTCGCAGGACGCTTGCCTTGGCTGCTGGCTGCATGGTTGTGGCTTGATGAGCGCTGCCAAGATTTTCCATGCGCCTTCACTCGTTTAAGACGTCGTTTAAGACGACAGTTGACAGCTTCTGCCGCTAAACAATGCATCGAAGCCTGCCCTGGTCTTCCGCGGCGACGTGTGGATCCGCCTGGCAATTCGAGGGTGCAGCGGCAGGAAAACTCAACGGGCAACCTCTTGTTCGATGATCTCTGCAGCAAGGCTTCCCTGTGCACGTTCAGGAACGCGGCTCGCCGAAGAGACCCCCAGCCCAAGTAGCCGGGTCCTCAGTGCCAGCCGTGTGGTTGGCCGCACACGTGCCGAGCGTGCAATGATTCTGTCGTGTTCAGAGTGCGGGAGCAGCCGACCAGATATTGTATCGCTCTCGCACTGCGAGACGGAGAGACGACGCCGCATCACATGCTTGCAGAAACAGATGCCACCTTCGAGAAAAGGAGTCGATGGTGGACTGTCAGCGTGACCTATTGAAGGCGTTCCTAAGCCCATGGAACAACCTTGCATTTGCAGCCATGCTGTCAGAGCATCCATCTTCTGGACCAGGCAGGTGTCGTCGCCCAAGTCTCACTCCCCTTAGCGGGACACACCGGATGATCAGCCGCAGCGTTATTGCAACAAGGGGGGTGCCTTTTTTTGAAGCGGCGGTCATGAGAACAAATCCGACGATTTGGTACATGAATCGTCGACGTCCACGAACAAGCCAGCGTTCAATCTCGCCAGACTTCATGCGTGGTCAGATCCCGCCTCCGGCTCATGCACTGCCGTTCTAGCAATGTCGCTACCAAATTTGCAATCGCGGAGGCGCAGGACAAGCGTCCGTCCAACAGAAGCTGTGACTTGGACACATGTCGTTTATGCGGGCTGCCCTCGATGGTGAGGCGTCTGCCGTCTGAGCCCTGCATCCATGGCGGCTTGCAATTCGCCGAGGTAACATGACAGAGACATCCAATTCAGCCAAGGTTCTGCCACAGATGCAGACTGGATCATCTTCATGCCCAACCATATGCAAAGCTCAGTCAAAACACATCGAATCTCAGATCGAGGAGAGGCAGCCGACGGATGCGGCGTGAAGCCAGAGCACCAAGTCGCAGGCCGCCATCCACCTCTCCTGCATCGATCGGCATCCGTCCTGCCTTGGCCGCATGGCAGACACTAAACCACGTTTCTGCCCCTTTACTATGTACAGATCTGTAGACGATGGTTACTTCGTGTTAAGGGCTGGGTAGGTAGGGCATGGGTATGGATTCGTCATCGAGGCTACAAAACATCAAGCGAGATGCAATCAGGAACAGGCCCACTACGCCGTTTGCAGTGCTGTCAACCATGGAAGCTTTGGAAGCCATGCCATGTGCAAAGGTCCACTTGGAAGGCAAAATGGCACTGACACTGACACGGTGAGGAAGAGATGCTCGAATCGCCATGTAGCCAAAGTGGATGGAGGCGCGCGACCACGACTCAGCAGGTCATAGTCGCCTATCAGACGCAGGCCCTCGAACCCGCGCGTGTGAGACGTCTAACGGGCGGCAATGTGGCTCTGAATTTGTTGCTGCACGGCCCAGCCAGTGCACCGGCGACTTCTGTCTCGGCTCTTCAGACGCATGTACATACGTACACGATACGTCGAGACTCGAGAGGGACGGCTGCGGGTTCCTGTGTGTTTTGCAGCTGAGGCGGTGGGATGAAGGTTCTGTGTTGCAGCTGAGGTGAAGGGCTTGTGTCGCCGTGCAACCGCAAAGGCAACCACCAGCTGTGTAAAGTTTGTTTACCAGCAACGTCCTCGCCCAGCAGGTCGCGAGCCGTGAGTGTGTCCCGAAAGGCTCTTGTGCTTCGCTCTCCACTTTGCAGAAGCAAAAGAGCCAGCACACCCCTACAGCGCAGCGCCAGACACCCCCACAGCAGCCTAACGGCAGTTCCCAGCTGCTACGGCACGCTCCTGCAAGTCGCATCCGTCCCCTCACCACAAGACAGCGAGGGCGTTCGTTTAATCTTGGCCCGCCCAGCGTGCATCTGCCCCTTCAAACACTCGTAGTCTGCACACAGGCGCCACTGCACGCGTGAACCACGCTGCGAACCTGCTGCCCTCTCGATCCTCCCAACCCCGGCATGCCAGACGTCGACTCCACCTAGGCTCCTACATGGCTTGATCTGCCGTATAACCTAACATTGCCCGGCACTGCGGAGATTTCGCTCCCGCGGTAACAGTGTACATTAGCAGCCTTGGACGGCCTCACCACAGCTCTCAGCTGAACTCTGCCCGCTTTGCCCGCTTTGCCCGCTGCGACCTTGTGTGTGCCCGTCAGTCAGCGGCCAGCGGCCCAGATTTTGCTCTGTCCAGGACCGCCTCGTCATTGGCCAGCGAAGACGCATTACATAGTAGTACCTACCTCGTCCACTTAGCGGACCGCCGCCAACCCCGCCATCGCAACCATCAACGCCAGCAGCGCTGTTGTGCAGAGAGACCGCCGACATGCCAGAAACGTCAGGACGGCCACTGCTGCCTCAGACGGCGCAGATGCAGAGCTTCACTTTCGCACCGCCCACGCTGGCGCCCCGTGAGAATCAACGCAGTGAGTTGCGCGTCCGTTGCCGTTGCCGTCGCAGTTGCAGTCGCAGTTGCCGTCGCAGTCCCACGTACCTGCCCTGCCGCACACCGAAGCCGAGACTGACCACGCCGAGCAGACTATGTCTTCGTCGACGAGCACAACAGGCACAAACGCCTCAAAGGTGCGCAACAACAACGCGACCCTCTTTGCCCTGCTGACACTAGCATCTAGTAATGAGAGCATGTGAAGGTTGTCGCCGGCGCAAGATCAAATGCGACGCCGCAACAACAAACGCCTGGCCATGTGCCGCGTGCATTCGTCTGAAGCTCAATTGCGTCCCACCCACTGTCAGCTACGACAAAGACTTCAATGGAACCTCGCAAACCTTCGAACTGGAACCCAGGCCCGAAGAATATGCGCAGCCAGGTCCCTCCTCCCAACACGACTACCAGCGCCATCAATCCATGCCTCACATCATGCCTCACCAGATGCCCCCAAACCTCTCAACACCAGTCTCTGCCATGTACCAGTCTTCGCCCTACTCGGACCCGCAATCTCAGGACGCCATGCACTACCCAGCCATGTCTCAACCACAGCAGAACATGAGCTATCCACCCCAGCAAGCTTACTCCCAACCATCAGCAGCACCCCCAGCAATGGTCATGACCCCGCCTGAATCCGAGCCCCACTGGAGGAGTGAGTCCGTCTCCAGTCTCACGGATGTCTTGGGCGAGCTCAAGATCGACCACACCGCAATCGCGCCTTACATCACCAATCAGAAGAAAGCACTCGCAGAGACGCCTGCGCAAGAGGAGTACGAGGTGCAGCTGCCGGCTTCCGTCAGCTTGGACCACATCGTTCGTATCCCGCCAGAGATGATGCCTTCGGAAGAGCAAGCGCTGCAATACTTCGACTACTTCTTCACCAACATCCACCCCTATGTGCCAGTCGTCAACAAGGCCTATTTTTATCAGCAATGGCAAAGCGCGCGCGACTCTATTTCTCCACTCATGCTCGAGGCCATCTTTGCATGCTCGACTATGATGCTCGGTGATGTTGACGAGGGCAACAAGTGGTTGGCTCTTGCGTCCAGTCAGTCGTACTCGTGGAAATTACGAACGTCTTCTTTTGCTAACGCCTACTAGAACACGAGGAGAGCTTCAAGGATGTTTCCCGGTTGAGCACCATGCAAGGAATGGTCCTCTTACTCAAGGCGCGTGAGGGCTCGCCGAAGCGCGGCTATTTCTGGCGTTCCTGGATGGCAGTCGTTAGTCTCACAGCCATGGCGAAAGATTTGGAGTTGCACGAACACTACGACACTCACCAAATGGGCAAATCCTGCGGATCCACAGCTCACGATTGCGTGGCCAAAACCAGAGTCTGGCAGATGTGTCTTGTGTACGAAGCCATGATCGGTGGTCCCCAAGGTAAGGAGTATCCCACCATCTCGCACGAGAGTTGCTTACAAGTATGGCAGGACGCTATGACTACAGCGTTGATCTGGACACTGTGGACTTCGAGATGCCAAGACCAACTCCTGGTCAGGATCCTACGGAATACCAGATAGCTCGACAGTTTACCCAGTACATTCGAGTCGCGAAGAACGTGTACCTTTCAGCCTTGATGTACGGAAAGCTGCGGAAGAAGACAGCAGACTGGGCTTTGGAGCCGGCATTTATTGCTCACAACGCAGACTTTTCTCTTTGGCAGCGAGAACTGCCCGATGACCTTCAGATCTCCTACCCACCGGACAACTCGGCTCCTTGGATCCCATCGCACTATCTGGCAAACCTGCACAGCTATCAGGCTCTGGCGATTGTCATGCATTTCAGACCCCAAGTCAACGCCGTCTCTGAATCGTACGACGGCATCTGGAAGCAACATATGATGACATGCTACTCGGCTGCAAAGACCATGTGCAAGCTACAAGAAGCAATCCTGAAGACATACGGTATGCCTGGTTTGCTGTGTATGCTGCGAGGCATGAGTTTCACAATCTACGCCGTCCTTACCTGCACTATGCTTCACCTCGTAAGTTCACCAACGCGACATTGCTCTCTCACAGCTAACCATTCAGGTTGCCATTACTTGCCCTGACCCGGACATCAACCGAGACGCTCGGGACTTCTTTGTGAGGCATATGCGAGTTTTAGAGGCTTGTGCTCCATCCTGGCCGATGCCCGAGATGCAAGCCCAGGTAAACAGCTTGCGTCAGGCTTTCTCTGCGGACGTCACAAAGTCGTTCGAGCTCAAGCCTACCTTTCCATTCGGAAGCCCACAGGTGGCCCCCCAATCAAGCCCATTGAGCAACCAAGGCTCCTATAGACCTCGTCACCCGAGTCATCCTTCGCCCTTGGAACAACCAGGTCAGATCAACTACCATGCCCACCCCATCACTCCACCGATATCGGCATCCGGCCTCGGTTCGAAGACTGACTCTCCTGTAGCCCAGTCTCTGGTCATGATGGCGTCGGGTCAGCGTGCGCCTCAAGCAGGTCCGGGTATGCAGATGCAGGAGAATGTGCAGTGGAACCCGCAACGCATCTTTGAGTAAATTTCAAATCATTCCAACTATACACAACCCACTAACACTTCATAGGCAGTGGAATGTGGCCTTTGGTACGGGCCGGCGGGGCGGGGGGGGGGGGGGGGGGGGGGGGGGGGGGGGCGGCGCGGGGGGGGCGGGGGGGGGGGGGGGGGCGGGGGCGGGCCGGGGCGGCGGGG
>SATZ01000538.1:0-24146 GCA_004335205.1 Ascochyta viciae-villosae | reverse complement strand
AGAACGGAAGTAGAGTATAAATACTACTTACTTTCCCCCTCTCTTAGTTCTGTACCTAGCATTTAATATAATAACTTGTCTATTATATTATCTTATTATGACTATATTTACTCCTCTTGCTTCTTTAGGCTATACGCTTCCTATTTTAGAATTACCTAGTCTAGTTAGTCTAGGTCTTCTAGATTAGGGATGAAAGTAGTCTGTTCTCTTATTTACTCTCTACTTTCTTTATAAGAAATACTATAAAGTTTTCTAAGGCTAACTTAAACCTATAACTCTAGTCTTACTTAGCCTAGTTGTTATAGTTTAGATATAGGCTTTTGCTACTATAAGAGTCTTAAGATTATAATAAATATACTATAGTATAAACTTCTACACTAATATAATTAATAACGCTACTAGGTGTCTAGGTAAATGCAGTATTAAGCTGTATACTAGTAACAACAATTAATTAAACATTAGACCTAAACTCTAGAACCTTACTACCTTATTAGTACTAGAGGAGTAGTAGAAAGAGCTACTAGCTTATATACTAGAACGCCTAACTACTTACCTATTATAAGCAACCCTACCTAAGGCTGTAGTAACTATTACTAACAATAAGGCCTACTCTACTATAGACTCTAACTAGAAACTATAAAGAAAAGATATAAGTAAGACTATACAAAGGTTAGTTAAAGCCTAGGTCTAACCCTATATTATATCTATAAGATTGCTAAACTATAGTATAATACCTTCTACCTCTATATAAGTAATTAATAATAAGCTAAGCAAGGCTATAAAGTTACCTAATGTAGGTAAGTTTAGTAGCAACTAATAAGCATATAGGATATTTAAGTCCTAGTCCTCTAGATAAAGAATAAGTTAAAATCTATAGAGGACTAAGAAGCTGTTCTAGTAGTTGCCTATATATTTAATAGGCTAAAAGGATAAGCTACGTAGGTTAGCTTATTATAGAAGAACTATAACCTAATATGTACAACTACTTAGTTATAGAACTTCTTAGATAAGCCGTATAAGGACTCTTTATTTAAGGAATATTTTTAGTAGAAACTCTAGACTATTACTATAAAAAAGAGTAACTAGAGTGTTAAGTCTTTTAATACAGAGTTTATCTAGCTAGGCTATAATACTGCTTAAGAATATAATATATAGAACCTTAAGACTAAGTATATATTTATAACAGGCTAGGCCTAGGTACTAGCTTCTTAGCGTATACTGCTTTAGTAATACTCTAGCTTATGCTCTTTAGCATAGACTAGAGCCCTGCTACAGAGCGAACATATCTAAAACAGAGTTATAAAAACTCTATAACCTCTGTTCTAGAGGTTGTTCTCTATTAAATCTATCTTATATTTTACTAACAAATTTCCTTAGAGTTAGCTCCTTATAATTAAATTTAATTACTAAATAAGAATTATTAAGTAAATTATTAAATAATGCTCCTAGTTGTCTAGAGGAGTACAGTATTAAGCTGTGCACTAGTAACAACAATTAATTAAACCTTAGAACTAGACTCTAGAACCTTGCTAATATGTTAGTACCTATTAAGTTTTATACTTTAGACAAAGTCTGTAAGTAATTATTTAATTAGGTCTTAAGGATAAATATAAGAGTAAGGAACTAGAAAGAGTAGTAGTATGCATCTAGGACCTTAGCTACTTAGGTTGTAAGGAAGAGTATAGAGTAGACTATCTGTTTTGTAAGCAGAGTTAAGATATTCTAATAACAAAGTTAATTAATAAGGTTAAATATAAACTATAAGGGTTGTGTTCCTACATACTATATACTTTAATAATAGTAGTAGTAATATAGACTAATTAGTGTTATGCACTCTTTAATTGCACTAAGTACTAATTATACTAATTACTAATTATACTAATTGCGCTAAGCTCTAATTAAGCTACGTGTCCTCTTAGCCTCTTACTAAGTGCTAATACTGTAATTATTACTTACTTATATTTATTCTTATTAGCATAATTATAATGCTATAGCTACTATAATTAGGCAAATCCTTTTGTGTTCTATAGATTATAACACTATCTCTCTTCTATCTTAGCTTAGTCTCTTAAGCTTGTTTCTATAACATAAAGCTCTTCCTTAATTGCTAAGTAAGTCTTATTAATACTAAAATATCTAACTATCTTAAGTTTAGCTTACTATTATTGTCTGTATAAATTTATTAAGTTCTTTAAAGAGATTATAGTATAGAAATATAAAACCTATATAAAGCATAACTGTGTATATAAAGTTTATGTTTAGTCTAAAAAGTGTAGTAAGTATATTTATCTAGAGCAACATTATAATATAAGGGTTACTTAATCTAAGTTTACCTAACTAGCGTCTAAGACAGAGAAGTTGCGTGTTTATATAAAAGAGAGTTGTAAAGTATAATCTAAAGTGCTCTAGATATTTTAATAGGCTATAGAAGACATACGTGTAGCTTATACGCGTAAGAAGCAGTTATAATAACAAATAGATTAATTAGACTGTAATACTAAAAAGGCTATTATAGTAGAGGAGCGTAGTATTAAAGAGTAGAAGTAGCTAGAAACAGAGACTATTAAGTTAACTAGTCTATCTAATAAGTTCTTATTGTTACCTAGTACCTAAGGTGCCCTTAAGGGTTATTTCTTAGAGTACTAGGAGAGTAACATAGCTTTGCCTAATTAATCTCTTTAAATTCCTTTAACATCTGCTAGTAGTTTATAAGGTACGTAGCTAGTTCCTATATATTTTCTAAATCTAGGTATCCTAACTATTTAACTAGATATTTATTGCTGTTGCTAATATTACAATATTATATTTTGTTTTTAACATCCTACTTACTATTAATATTAACCTAGTAGTAGAAGTCCTTCTAGATTAGCGTTCTAGAGTTAGCTAGTTCTAATAGAGATATATAGAACACTAGGTAGATCTTTATTTCCTTAGGCAAAGCAAGTCTATAGTTAACTAGGCCTCTCTGCTTAGAAATACAAAATAGTCTAACTTTAATATAATCTTGTTTTTTTATAGGTCTTCGCGTTTAAAGATTTTTTATAAGAAGATAGACTTTATCTCTCTTCTTTAGCTAAGGTACTGTTTTTTATTTCTAGTTAATATAAGAGATTGCTTATTCTTAAGCTTTGCTAATATGTTCTAGCATTTTCTTATATACTTCTTTTAGTTTTTAAACTAAGGAGATTGCTAATTCTGTCTATACTAGCATATCTAGTGCTCTAGTAAAGAGATTTAAGTATCTTTTATAATTTAAGAAGAATAGTATTACGCTAGTTACTTCTAATAACTTGTTATTATATATAATCTGTGCTACAGGTAATAGCAAAACCTAGTTCTCTTACTACTAGTTGCTGTATATTAATAGAAATGTTTCTATAGTCTAATTTGTATATTTAGTCTATCTATCTATCTGCAGATAAAAGGCTGTTAATAGCTTCTTCTTAGTACTAATAGCTGCTAACAGCGTAGTCTAGTAATTTAACGTAAAGAGCTTATCCCTATTACTAATAATTAATTTAGAAATACTATAATACGTAATAACTTAGTCTGAGAATACTTAAGTAAGCTGCTCTGCAGTATAGCTGTGTTAGAAGAGTATTATTTCTGCAGCTTTTGTAAATCTGTCTACTATAATAAAAATTAAGTTATAGCTTTATCCTATAATAAGGTTCTTAGAGATAGGTAGCTATGTAATAAAGTCTATTATAATGTTTATCTAAGAAGCTATAAGTAGCTCTATTGCCTATACTTTTCTGTATTTAGTGTATATACTATGTTTATTCTTCTAGCAGTCTATATAATCTTTAATATACTTAGTAGCCTTATCTTTTATATTTAGGAACTTATAGTGTCTTTTAATAAGTTCTATTGTCTTTTGTTACAGTATTTACCAGCCAGAATTAGCAGGTAGAATATGGTTATATTTTGCCTCTTTTTTAGCTGCAACATCTTTATAATACTAGAGTGTCTATAAAGCAGGTTATTATAGTAACTAGCTATAATTTCTTCCTGTAATTCTTTTAGCACTTATAACAGAATGTATTATTCTGCTTAAACCTGTATTATATTATTAAGCTGCTGTAATAGTTCTAATAATCTATCTTTATCTACTCTAAGTATAGCGTGTTTATTAATTATCTTAGTTCCTATAAGGTTTTATTATTAACTAAGTATATTAGCTCTACTATTATCTTTTCTTAGCGTGTGTAGGATTTTAAATTTAAACTATTCTAGTAGTTTAGCCTATTAGACCTATCTCTAATTAAGTACCTTAGTTATAGTAAACTATACTAGGTTCTTATAATCTATATAAATAGTAAGTTCTAAGCAACTTTCTGTGTAAACTTAGTAATATTCTAAGGCTAATATAATTGCTAAGAGTTCTTTGTTATGTATATTGTAGCGTTCTTTAGGTTCTATAAACTTATATAAGTAGTAGGTAATTAGGTGCTATAGTCTATCTTATTTCTAAGTTGCGTATACTCCTAATACTAAATCTAAGGTATTAGTTTTAACCTAAAGCAGCTTTCTACTCTTAAATATAATTATAGTAGGCAGCTCTACGCATGCTTACTTAAGTAATTAGAATGTGTCTTTCTGCACTTATTTCTACTTAAACAGTACATCCTTCTGCGTAAGCTTAGTAAGTAGTAAGGCTCTAAGAGAGTAATCCTTAATAAAGCAATAGTTAAAGTTAATAAACCTAAGAAACTCTTAAATGTTCTTAATGGTTTTAGGTGTTAGCTAATCCTTTACTACCTATATCTTTATTTTACTTATCTTAACTCTGTACTTTTCTATAATATAGCTAAGAAACTCTACTTTTTCCTTATACTATTTGCACTTCTCTAGCTTTAGCCTAAGGTCTGCTTTTACTAAGCATTTAAATACTTATTTTATATAGACCTTATATTCTTTTAGTATCTTACTATACACTAGCATATTATTAAGGTAGGCTACTATAGTAATATCTAGGTGTGCTTGCAGTATATTATTAATAAGAGCCTAGCAGACTACTAGTGTATAAGTTAGCCTAAATAGTATAACTATTTACTTAAAATATCTATAATAGGTTCTAAACACTGTTCTTTATTCATTGCTCTCCTTTTTATATATTAAGATATACACTCTATGCAAGTTAAGTGCAGTAAAAAACTTTACCTTAAATGACTAGTCTTACAATTCTATTATATTAGGCAGTAGATACTAATGTTTAATAGTAATGTTATTAAGCTTTTAGTACTTAATGTAAAGTTTTAGTTTACTGTCCTTCTTAGATATAAATAGAATAGGATATTCTGCTAGTAACTTAGATTTTCTAATAAATTCTTTTATAAGGTTCTTATTAATGTAGTCTCTTAGTATTTAAAGTTCTTTCTTAGATAACTAGTATATTAGCCTAAAGGGTAGTTCTTTGCTTTCCTAGAGCTTAATCTTATAATCCTGAAATTAATACTTAGGTAGTGCTTTTGCAGATAGCTCTTCTTTAAATATCTAGGCATACTAATAGTATATATCTAGTATAGTAGAAGTTGCACTATTTTTCTTCTTAATTATTATAGAGGGGCTTTCTAGGTCTACACAATTAACTACTCTATCTTAGCACATTTAATAGTTTAAAGAAATATTATTAATCTTCTTCTTATCTACTAACTCTAGCGTAAGTTGCGTAGGCTAGTATATAGTTATGCTATATCTATACTCTTTACATAAAAGCTGTTAATCTTTCTAATTAATCTCAAGGTTATGCTTTTGTAACTATAGTAATCCTAATATAACATAATAAGTAGCTATACTTAAGACGTCTAGTAATATTAACTTATAGTGTCCTTATATCTAAAAGAATTAGCATTTAACTTTATATGTTAGAACTGCTTCTCTTAGTATTAGTTCTCTATTAGCTACTTAGAGCTAATATAAGTGTTCTTTGTATAAATAGCGTAGTCTAGCTAGCTATGCTCTGTGTAAGAAAATATACTTTCTCTATACTCCTTAGTCTAAAAGTGCTAATAGCCTATTCTTATTTAATATAATAGGGAGCTTAATAAGGTTATAGGTTCTAATAGAGTTAATAACAAGACTCTATGTACCTTTCTTTGTTCTTCTAAAAAGGATTTGTTATCTGTTCTAAATCCCTTTAATTCTTTTATACCTTAGTGTTTCTTATACCTAGAGTTAAGATATAACTACTAGTATTTATTAAAGTAGTTACTATTAATTAACAGCTATATCTGTATTGCTACAGTTAGATTATTATTTCCTAAGAAGATAATATAATTATGTTTCTTAATTAGGGAAATATTACAAGAGTTATTAGTGCACTTGTACTATTCTATATAATAGTAGTTATAAGGTAATAGAAAGTATTAAGCTCTTAACTTGTCTTTATAGTATGTTACACACCTGTTATCTCTATATATAGTCTATAAAAGGTATATATGTTTAAAGTTCTAGAAATCTAGAATATACTATATATAAAATTTAACAGTAGCTAAAGGTAGCTAGCTTATTATATGTTTCTGTATGTGTTGTAATTCTTAATTACACTAGTTCTCTTCTTCTAGTTTGTTATTAATTTTATTAACTAGGTGCTAGTAGTCTATAAGGTCTTCTTTAAGTTCTTTAATAATTGTATTAAGGCTATGTTTTAGCCTTATACACTTAAGTAGTAGTATTAGCTAGGGTATTAAGAATTAAAACATGTTATAGTATACTTAATTATTTTCTTTATATTCTTATTAATATTAAGTACAGGAGGGTTCTTTATAGTAGTAGCAGTGTGCTAATCTAGGTCTAATCTAAGCTAGACTCCTTTTTATTATATCTAGAAGGTTATTTATTTTATTTTAGTATTCTTGCAATTTCTTATAGAGTATTGCTGCGCGTACGCTAGCAAATAGGTACAGCCTACTAGAGTGTATAGTAGGTGTAGAGGAGGAGCTGCACAGACTAGTAGTAGGTGTAGAAAAGGGGCTGCATAGACTAGTAGTAGGTGTAGAGGAGGGGCTGTATTAACTAGGAGTAGGGTTAGAATAGAGGCTGTATTAACTAGGAGTAGGGTTAGGATAGAGGCTGCATAGACTAGTAGTAGGTGTTAGGTAGAGTAGAGAGTATCTAAGAGGCACTTAACTGTAAAAATTATATATAATATTACTTAGATCTCTTAGGCCTCTCTCTTAGATCTCTTAGATCTCTTAGATCTCTTAGATAGAATAAGAATTAATCTAATCTAACTAGCTAGATCTCTCTTAGATCTCTTAGATCTCTTAGATAGGATAAGAATTAATCTAATCTAACTAGCTAGATCTCTCTTAGATCTCTTAGATCTCTTAGATAAGTTAGATCCTCTATTACCTAATGTATCTAACATCTACTATAGGGCTGTTACCTAATGTACCTAACACCTACTACTAGTCTATACAGCTCCTTTCCTGCCCCTACTTCTGCTATATGTAGAGCCTGCTCTACACCTACCTTTACTATATATAGACCCTACCTAGCTCTAACCCTCTTAGCAGGAGGTTAGTATAGGTAGATACTAGGTAGAGGTAGAGTGTTAGGCCTTAAGGCAAGGTACACTAAAAGATAAGGTAATAATATAAGTAATAGAGATATAATTAAGAACAGAGATATATAGTTAACTATAGACTGTTTAATGCTAGGCATTAATCTAGTATAAGAGACTAGTTATACTAGGCTTAACCTAAGTTAGGTTACTCTGTAATAACTCTCTAAAGTATTAGCTATTAGGCTAATAATATCTCTCTTCTTAGGTTAATTGTCCTAATTAACTAAATATTAGGCTAATAGGCCCTAGTAGGGGATGATATAGTCTAGCGTAGTCTATTATAGTGTATTCTATAACAATTAACTAGAGGCTTAAATTTCTACCTTTACTTAGGCGCGCACTTCTCTTTTTTCTCTCTTACCTTTACTGCTAATTCCTGTAGTAAGGGCACAGCTGCCCTAGCTGTTAGTAGGGTACTATATATAAGGCTCCCCCTTATTAATTTAGTCTATTACTCTTATATCTTACTACCTTCTTTAGTAAGTTTCTCTAAGAATTAACTTTTTACTCTTTCTCTTATTTATTCCCTTTCTAGGGCATTATGCGCTATTCTAGCGCATATTAGCTAAGATAGGTACCTTTAAGTAAAAAAGGGTCTTTCTAATCTCTTTTAGTACTAACTAGTATATAGTAGCCTAATCTGTGCTGTTCTAGGCTATAGCAGACAACATCTGCCTACGCAGGCCCTAGCTTTACTCCTCTTACCTATTATAAACTTTACACCTACATCTAACAATATAGCTAACTATACTATCTAGTCTATCTATATCTTTGTCTGCTGTATTACCTAGTTTAGCACTACAGAGTGTTATATAGGTAGTATAGTTAGCTGCTACTTCCTTCTACTTAATAATAGAAATTATTAGATCTATAAGTCTTAGCTCTTTAAGCTTAAGAATAGAGATAGTATTTAGACTATAAGGTGCTAAAGGTGCTTTATTACTAACTTAGACTGTTTTACAGTATATTTAGCTATTTTAGGCTATTTTAGCGTATGCTAACATCTTATAGATACTTAAGAAGTATTATAATTACCTTATAGCTATCTACTAATACCTTTAAAACTATAACCTTAAAGAACGCACTAAAGACAAGAAGAAGCTTAATATTACCTATCTTGCTAAGATCTACTGCCTTTTAGTAAAGAAGATTATAGTATAGGTCTTTCTGTTCTATTATAAAGTATTCTAAGCTATTCTAGCACATAACTAACTATTTCTAGTAACTACAGCCTTTACACTAAGAAGTTGTACCTTTACTCTAGTACTATCTATTCTGCTTCTAACCTAATTACTAATATCTAGCCTATTAGTTGCAAGCGTAATAAGGTGTCTATCTAGGCTAAGGTTAAGAGTTAGAAGCCTAAGTTAGATACTAAGATTGCTGCTAAGGCCTAAACCCCTACTAAGAAGGTAAGTTTACTCTCTTTTTAGCTATTCTTAGTTATTATAGCATACTCTAACATATACTAGGCTAAGGGCACTATTATTAACGCTAAATTAAGAGAGTTAAACAGTTATACTGCTAAACTAGTTGTTAAGATTTTGTCCTTAGAGGCTAAGAGGGATACTGCTACTAGTCCTGCTAAGAGTTAGCTAACTAAGTGTATTAAGGCTAAGAAGAAGAAGCGTAATATGCTCCTTACTTATACTAGTTCCTTATAATTTGCTAGTAGATATAGTAGATAATTCTGTAGTATTCTTAGTTCTTTTATAGTGTTCTAGGCTATAATACTACATCTAGAGTACTTTAAAATACCTGCTGCCTCTACAGCTATTTATAATATATAATAACCTCTTCTTCTATATCCTTAACTATATTAGACTATTATAGGCTATTCTAGTGTACTCTATTCTCTATTAGATCTAAGTGCTATTAAATACCTAAAACCCTGTAGGAAAAATAGTAAAGGTAACTTTAGATTTCTTCTTATCTAACTTAGAGATTTCTAATTTTTTAGCTGCTAGGCCTAACTATCCTCCTTCTTTTTAGGGGGTTGTCCTAGCTGCCTTTTAACAGTCTGTAAGGTTTATTATCTCTTTAAAAGAATTCTCTTCCTTATCTAGAACTTCTTAAGAGTGTTAGAGAAAATATTTACTCTAGGCTTCTATATATTCTCTTTATTGCTATATCTAGCCTACTTTACATAGTATAGCTATTATTCTTTATTATCTTAGCTTCTTTTAATAATTCTTTCTATATTCTATATGTTATTACTAAAAGTGTAGAGTGTGTTTATAATCTAGTAATCTAGGTATAGAATTATCTCTTTAGGATTAAAAGGTTCTAAAAGGGATATATAGAACACTAGATAGACACTCTTTAGGCTAGGTAGGTCTACTTTAAACAATATTAGCCTAATCTAGGCTACTATATACTCTAGTTTAATATACTTCTAATCTAGTTTCTATTTTAGCCTTATAGACTTTATATAGTAATTTAAAACTATTACTTAGTCTCCTACACTAAAAGATATTAGTAGCCTGCTCTTATTTTAATATACCTTCTAGTATATATTTACTATAAGTATCTTCTTCTTACACTCTCTTTGCAATATAAGTACCTTAGTTACAACCTGCAACTCTAGAGGCAATTCTCTCTGCCTAAGGGGCATACTAGGCTAATCTGCTCTTCTAGGAGCTATTCTATAGTTTACTTAGAACAGAGTAGTTCTTATAGTAGCGTAGAGGCTATTATTATATATAAACTCTATAACTAAGATCTATATTACCTAATTATCCTGCTCTAGAGAGCAGTAGCACCTTAGGTACTGCTCTAGGGTTTAATCCTGTCTTTCTGTCTGTTTATTAGTCTGTAGATAATATACAGACAATAATACCCTCTTAGAGTTTAGGTAGTGTTAGAAGGTTCTCTAGTAACCTATATTTATTAGGGGACCTCTGTCTAAGATAATGCGTTTTAGAACTCTATAGAGTTAAATTACTTCTCTTATCTAGGCCTGTGTAAGGTTAACTCTATCCTAATCTCCTCTTGCTAGAATATAGTATACTATCTTTATTAATTAGTATATAATTATAAGTATTATGTTATAAACTACTCTAGTAAGCTTACTTAGAGGCAACTCTGTAATAAAATCTATTATTACTTCTTCCTACAGCCTGTCTAGTAGTAGCAAAGGTGTAAGCAATCTATATAAACTATATTATACTAGAGTTAATTTCTTGCAGAGCACATATTCCTAGTAGTACTAGCGAACGTCTTCTCTTATATTCTTCTACCTGTACTAGCGCTAGAGCTTTTTAAGTGTCCTTCTTATGCTAAAATATTCTATAAGCAGGCTGTTATAGTACTCTTATAGTACTGTCGCCTTTTCTTTAGATATAGTAAGGTGTCTTATACCTAACTAAGCTAATATACCTTATTCTAGGTCCTTTTAACCTGCTTTAGGACTAGATTTATCTAACTAACTCTCTATATCTAGTTCTATACTAGTTTCTTTCTATATAGTCTAAAATTCCTTAAAGGCGCGTCTATTAGCTTTCTAGAATTCCTTTAGAACTATCTTTGTTTTAGGCAATATATTCTTATATTTAGCAGCTCTTGTTTGTACTACTAACACCTAAGTAGTGTAATCCTCCTTCTTTAAGAGTAGATCTTTTAGTAGTTATATAAAAGCTTTATTATACTTTTAAGATAGTTTTTATACCTTTGCTATATAATCTAGCCTTTATAATAGCCTATCTGCTAGATTTATACTCTCTAGTCTGTAGTTTAAAACAAAGTTATACTAACTTAGTACTAAATACAACCTAACCTGTTAGTAGTTTAGTACCTTAGTTTCTATAAACTACTTTAGGTTTATATAGTTAGTAAGGATCTTAAAGTAGATTCCTAAGAGGTAATACTGCTAGTGCTTTACACTCTATACTATAGCTAGCAACTCTTAGTTATAGGTGTTGTAGTTATACTCTACTTAGATAAGTTTGTGTAAGTAGAAGTTAACTAGTCTCTATTAGTTCTTGTTGTTTAATCCTAGGCTATTCTAGCTTAAGATACCTAAGATTGCTCTACCTAAGGCATTAACCTCTAGTCTTATTAGTCTCTCCCTCTTAAAGTAAGCAAGTATAGGTACCTCTAGAAATACGTCTTTTAAGTACCTTACTGCCTCTTTTACCTCTTTTAGTAAATCTAGGCGTTAACCTTTCTCTCTCTTTATAGCTAGCCTGCTCTAGGCTTGCCTTAGTAACCTTTTTATTAATATAGTTAAGAGTAGTACAATACAGCTAAACCCTGCAATAAACCTCTTATAATAGTTTATAAACTCTATAAAAACATAGATATTGTGCATAGTAGCTAGTACTAGCTAGTCCTAGATTGTTTTAACCTGTTCTAGGTTAATACTAACTCTTCCTAGGGATACTATGTATCTAAGAAACTCTGTATGCTATATGTGCTATTTATACTTAGAATACTTTATAAATAGCTTTGCTTTATATAATCTTATTAAGACTTTCTTAATATGTCTAATATATTCCTCTTCTATATTTATAAAGATTAGAATATTATCTAAGTAGATAATACATGTTACATTAACTAACTCTACTAAGGCTTTGTTTATATAGGCCTAGAATTAGGTAGGTGCGTTAGTAAGTCTAAATAGCATTACTATGTACTTAAAATAGCTATACCCTATTCTAAAGGCAGTCTTCTATTTATCCCTCTTCTTAATCCTAATCCTGTAGTAAGCGTCTCTAATGTCTAGCTTAGTATAGACCTTTACTTAGGCTAGACGCTCTAGAGATTCTATAATTAAGAGTAGTAGATAGTAATTCTTTATAGTAATCTTGTTAAGGCCTTAATAATCTATGTAAAGCCTTAGAGTACTATCTTTCTTCTTTACAAAGAGGATAGGGGCTCCTACTAGAGATTTTAATTAGGTTATCTAACCTCTAGCTATAAAATTAGCTATGTACTTTTAAAGTACTACTAATTCTACCTTAGATAATCTATACAGAGGCTAGTAGGGAGGCACAGCTCCCTCTTCTATATTAATTACTAGATTGTTTAAGCTGTGCTTAGCAAGCTCTTTTAAACTATCTTCTAATATAACATTAGTGTATTTATAGTATTATATAGAAAGGTTAGTCCTTTTAGACACTTCTGTTCTACTCTATTCTACAAAGTTAACTGTATATATATATATATCTACTGTTAGGTCTTATATAGTGCGTTTAAAGTCTTTAGCGTCTTCTATTACTATCTTTTAGAAACTAGCTTAATTCTTAGCTTTGCTTCTCTTAAATAATATACACTAGCTTATATAGTTAACCTTAGGTTAATATTAGTTAATCTAGAGTAGACCTAAGTATATCTTATACTTTCTTAAGTCTGTAACTATAAATAGTATCTTACTAGATTCTTTCTTTCCTTATAAGTCTATAATAGTAGTCTTAACTATTGTAGTACTATATACTATTAGTATAAAAAACGTAGAAACGTAGAGTTGCTAGTATGTGTAGCACGTTTGCTTAATGTCTACCTAACAGCTGTAACAGCCTTAATGTTAGAAAACACAGCTAAAACAGCTAAAACAATAGGATAATAGGTTGCTATATTCTATAACTACCTAACAACGTAGAATGCTTATACTATGTTCTAGATACGTATTCTGCTGCCTTAATACACGCAACACATATAAGTGCTAGATACTATCCTAATCTAGCTACTTATACTGTAGGCTATAGTACAGAAGTTACTTCTAGGTACTGTATATATAGATTTAATTGCGCTATTACTATTTATATTAAATTACTTATAGTACTAGACAATATATATAACTAACTCTACTATATATAGCACTGTATATTCCTTATACTTATTCTATAGTCTCTAAATTTGTACTATGCCTTACAGTATATGCATGTTGCCTTAATATATACTATGCCTTACAGTCCTTCTACAGTATCTAAATTTATACTATACCCTATAGTATATAAATATTGCTGTAATTCCTACTATGCCTTATTATAGTTATATGTCTATGCAATTTATACTGTGTAGTATAGTACGTTAATAGTTATTATAGTAGCATTATACCTTATAGTAAGTACATGCTCTCTTAATTTATACTATACTATATAGTATAGTATAGGCGTGTAGACAGTGTGTACGCATAAAACTACTTCTTATATACAGCTATTATAGGCTATTAGCCTCTTCTCTCTTCTTAGCTTCTTCTTTCTATTAGTTTAGTTTGTATTACACTATTTATTAAGCTGTTAAAATAGACTACACTCTCCTTTAATAGGTTATTAACAAAGCAGTAGAGTTATACTTTTCTCTCTTTTTTTCTTGCCTATAGCCTTTTACAAAAGCTGCCTATATTATAGTCTAAACTAATAATCTTGTTGTTCTTCTATATTGTAATTAATATATTATCTACTATACATAACACCTAAAACTCCTAAAGTGTTATATGCCTTTTAATATAAATAGTGTGTATTAACCTATCTATACGCTCTAACTCTACTACACAGGTCTCCTATACCTTCTTTAAACTGCTATTACCTCTTTAATTATAGCTTTACTACCTTATAACTAATAGATTATAATTTCTGCCTACTTCTAAGGTAGAAGTGTTCTGTCTTGCATTGTGCGTCTTATTAGGTAGTAAGGTTTCTAGTAGTAACCTTTATATCTAACAATATATATCCTAAGTTACTTTATTATCTACAGCTATAACGCTTTCTATTTCTATATTAGGCAATAACACCTTATCTTTGCTAAGTAGGTTATCTAAGTTGTTAGTATATTTGTTTTATATTATTAGTATATAAGTGTTTGTTACTTTTAGCTGTTGTATACACATCTATACCTTTGCTATTATCTTATCTCTTACTATATTCTACTAGCGCTCTGCCTATCTTTCTTATTAATATAGTAATGTTACGTAAGGACCTTTACAGTATTAGCCCTATACCTTACAGTTTCTTATATATACTTAGCAGAAGCTAAGACAACGCATTCTGTGTTATATATAACTTATCTTTCTATTTCTTTAAAGCCTACTACAGCTATGTATAAAGAAAATATTTTATTATTCTACTAAGCTTCTTAAAGTATTACGCACTGTTAGAGTTTATAGTAAGCATGTCTTATATCTTACTATAGAGAGTTTCTAATAGGATTTATATAATTATGCTATGCAGAAACTGCTATTAAGTAGGCTTAAAGGCGTTAGTATTAGTAAATAACAAAGTAGAAAGGTTATATTTATACCTTAGTTAGGTCTTTAGCTATGTAGCAGAAGTTCTTTATTAGTAAGGCAGATAGCTAACTTAAGTACTCTTTCTATATTATGTTAAAGCTATATACTACTTATACTATATCCCTTATATATATTATTATCTATATATAAAATATAACAGGTGTCTCTTAAAGCTAAATAGGTTATACTCTTATTAATAGTACGTTTTTAATATTAAACTTATATAGAAAATAATAGATAGGCTAGTAGGTACTAAGATATATTAGCAGAATTCTTTGTTAACATTTTTGCGTGCTTCTGTTTAGAAGCTTAATATAAGATATATAAACAATAGGTTGTAAGTAGGTGTTTATAGATCTATCTAATAATTATTTATTTTCTTACTATATAGCATTCTACTTAGTAGTATTATTTACGCAGCTTTTGCAACTAGTATATTATTAGCCTTAATATTACAGTACTTTTATAGTATCTTCTAGCCTGTACTCTTATAGGTGTGTGTGTATACAGTACTATACCTAGTATCTATATACACTTTACTCTTCTCTTCTCTATCTTAGCAGTCTTGCTTATTCTTATCTAATACCTCTATACGCGTGTTTGCAGTTTATAAGCAGCTACTAAGCTTTATATCCCTAGCTTAGCTGTCTATAAATAATACTAATAGAGATAATATAGATATTATTTACTATAAGGTGCGTAGCTCTTTAAGAGACACTAACAAACTTCTTAGAAATAACTACTAAGCTAATTAGCTATAGTAAATTATTAAGTAGTTAACCTTACTGCTATACTGCTATCTTCCTGCATACTAGAAGGTGCTATATTTGCTTATTTTGTTGTCTTACTACAAAAACCTAAAGAGAGCTTTTGCTTACTTCTAGCAGGTATTTCCTTTACCTATTATTAGCACTTATACTAGGTATTATACCTTACATATCTTAAAAACTTAGGCAACTTACCTTCTTAGACATTATGTTTGTTCTTCTTAACCTAGTATAGAGTATAAAATCTAGTTATATAGTGTAGTTAGTGTATACTTATATATATAGAAGGTTATAAGCACAGTAGTCTACACGTTAGGTTTATAGCAGGCTACCTTATTATATAAAGTTATAATAAGACTATATTAAGCCTAGCTAAGTAGTGTTATAGACAGCTCTAGCTCTACGCAGACAGAGTAGGCAAAGTTTTAACTAATACAACACCTAGATTGCCTATTAGCTAAGAAGTCTTATAATTAAATATTAGACTCTTATAGTAGCTAGGGTTATATATAAGCGCTGCTACCTTATAATTAGCATGTATCCTGCCTATAAATAGTGTTTATCCTTACCCTTTCTAGACATTATTCCTATTCTTGTAGATTAGAAACCTATACTATATAGACTAACTAAGACTAAGTATTATACACACTTACCTACTTAGGTTTAATAATCTTACAGTTAATTAAAACTGCAGATATACTACTGTTGTCTCTAACTACTCCCTTATTAGTGCGAAATAAACTCTCCTCTTACTATACTCTAATATTACAGTTAGTATAAAAGGCCTACTGTTCTATTCTTAGTATTTTCTATATTAGTCTCTATAAGTAAACTCTGTAATAGTATTATAAACTCTAAGCCTTCTTTTGCATACTATATACACAGTACAGACAGAACAGATACTGTTATAGTTTATTAGATCTCTGTAGAGGTTAGTAATTGCAGCATAGTAGAGCTGTAAATAAGCTACAGCTTCTGCTTAAGTGCAGGTAGTAGAATAGTAGTAATTATAACAAGGTTAGAGACTATATTTATTATATGTATATGTTATACTATATTACTGCTATTACTTATTACCTTCTCTTGTACATAGTTCTATCCTAATAGGTGCTTTGTTAGTATTATATCTAAAAGTAGCTTGTTAGTATGCTTTCTACTAGGCGTAGAGTATCTAGTACCCTATACATCTCCTAGCTGCTTCTTTATATAGTGTAGTGCTAAACACTACTGTTGTAATAAGATATTATAATTATTGCCTGCCTTTTTTCTTCTTACGTCTGCTTATCCCTATTACTACTTTACTTAGTGTATATTGCTGTTAATATATTATATAATTTAGAAGGTATTTATATTAAAAGTAGTATCTAATACTTTGCCTAAGACCTTATAATAGTTACGCCTTACTTCTGCGCTTATTTGCCTTGCAATAGCTTTTATTTAGATACTTCTTATCTATACTCTAATTAAACCCTCTTTTTATATCTTTGTTATAAAAGCTGTGTATATTGCCTTATAATATCTATTACTTAGGCTAAGCTTGTCTTTAATAATATCTAATAGTCTTATTTAATATGTTATTCTTATATTAAGTATTAGGTAGTATAGTTATTAAACTATTAGTTAACGTAGTTTAGTATTATGTAGGTTAGTTAAAGGTAGAGTACAGCTTAGTAGTTACTAGTGCTAGTACCTAGTTTATACTTCTTAGCACAGTATGTTTATTAGCACTATCTAATAATAATAATAACCTAGCCTTTACTAGAGGTTAAAAAATCTGTAGTAAAATTATTAGCTGCAGAGTATGTAATTATACTATTACAGCTTAGGCATATATATATAACTTTTCTTACTATACAGCTAGTAGTGTTTGTCTTCTAACTAGAATAGAAGAGTAAGAGTAGCTATATACTCTAAAGCGTACTATAGATAACAGTCTGCACTATAGTTTTCTATATATATTTCTTTCTGCTTAACTTAGATACTGCTATAGTAATCTTAGCATTTCTTCTATCTATTAGGCAAATGCTCTACCTCTATATTAACTCTGCTACAGAGATATAGTAGCTGTTAGGTTATATATTAGCCTACAGAAACCTCTCTTACTGTTAGTAGTTATTAGATCTAACTATAACACAGTACTTAAAGCCTATATAGTAAGTTTATTAGTCTGTAGTACACGTAATATATACTAATATCTACTAACTCTACTTCTAATAGGCGTAAACGCTAAATAATACTTGTCTTTAGAATAAGAAAGTCTATTAACTTTAGTAAAGAACTGCTAGAGGCTACAGCCTGCAGGTTCCTTATCTCTACTACTAACAGCATAAAGCAGAATAGTTAGTACTATACTATTTAACATTGCTAAACTAAAGAAAGTAGAGAGTAATAATACTACTAAAGATAAACTCTAGACAGAGCTAGCTATTATATAGGCATTGCACTATTTAAACTACTACTTCTAAGCAATATACACACTATTAAGTTATAGGTAGTTAAGAGTGCGTTTAATAGTATGTTAAAGTAATAGTATAATACCTAGCTTACCTAGAAATGTCTTATAGACAGAGTGTAAAAGCGTTAGTCTAATAAGTATAGATATTAGTTATTAGTAGAGTATTAGTTTAAGAACACTTATTCTAAACTTAAAGCTCTTTGTAAGTAAATTAGTAATATTTATAGGTATGTATTAGGAGCTAAAAAGCAGTATAGAAGAGAATCTACTATTGCTTAAGATACTAGAGATGCCTAATACAAATCTAAAGTGTACTATAGAACATAGTACAGCACAAAACTTATTATACCTTATCTTAATAACGTCTTATTATACTATATAATATATCTAGAATGTTATATATGTTTATATGTATAAATAAGTGTAACTACTAGACAGTATATTAGATACTTTATTTGCTTTTTTCTATAACTAGTTAGCTTACTAGATAAACCTACTCCTACTCTGCAGTTAGTGTATTAGATCTAGCAGACCTATATATATTCTCTCTCTAGTCTCTAACTTAAGCTTCTATAGCTAAAGGCTTATAGAAACTAGCAACTACTAAGTAGCTTTCTACTTGTTTAAACTGTAATACTTAATAATTAGCGCTCTCTTTACCTTCTTAAACTAAGGCTTCTATTCTAGGTAGTAGATATTATTATAGTACATATGCAGCTCTACACGCACCTCTAGCTAATCTGCTATATAGCGTAGGTCTTATACTACCTCTTCTAGTAATTTACTACTTATCTCCTTAAAACTATATAGGACTATTATTACTTTAACTATGTAGTTAAGGAGAAGTTGCAGGATAGTATCTATAAGAAAGATATAAAGGTTGTAGTAAATAATATAGGCTAGGATATTATCTATCTTATACCCTTACTACAGCTTAGCACTATAAAGCTGCCTAATTACGCTGTTAATAAACATATTAAGAGCCTTCTTATTGAACTATAATTCTGCCTTTCTATTAAAAGCAGAACAGCCTATATACTATAAGCCTAGCATTACTATTATAAGCACTGCTCTACACTATGTCTCTATATTCTCCTAAGTTAGGCAGCCCTCTAGTATACTATAATTTTCTACGCTAGCTTTGCCTAGCTGCCTACTACACTATCTTAGAAGCACTATGTTAACATATAGTACTAATTACTTGTATATATTAGTAAGCACGCTCTTAGTAAGCGTTATTATCTCTTATATAGTTTATAGGAGCTGCCTTAGCATATAGGTTTAGAAGTATAATATCTCTATATTAGGTTGCATAATATTAACCTAGTAGTATTACACTATCTAACGCACTACCTCTAGCTTTAGCTTAGTTAGTAGTCTAGTGCAGAAGCCTACTAGAGTTAATATAGAAGGCTAGTGTATAAAAGGAGCTAGTGCCTAGTAGACTATATATCTAGTTATAGAGTATATAGTGTACTAATTCTCTTTAAGTAGGCTTATATATAAGGATTATAGCATGTTTACAGGTAACAGTATAGAGGTAGCAGAAGCTATACTTAGGTATTTAAGTTATCTAGTTATATAGTACTAAAGGTATAGCTTGTTACTTTTAAGAAGCTATGTGTTGTAATAAAAGTCTCTAAAAATATAATAAGTCTGCTTATATGTAGTAAGTAACATATTAGTAAGATAGAGAGGTAAATATAGAGTTAGGTAGAGCTAATAGGTCTATAGGCGCGTGCGTTAGAGTAAAGGTTACTTCTAACTATAATTAGAGTAGAGATTAAAAGAGATATTATTAGAGATAGAGAAGTATATAACGCTGGCTTTATATACTACACGCACTAGAAAGAACCTTATAGCTAGAGTAAGAGGTAGTAAAGGTAAGATTAATAGACAGAGTAAGGTAAGAGAAATAAAAGAGAGAAGCAGACCTAAAAGAGAGAGTAAGAGTAGAAGCTAGTATATATATATTAATCTTAACTTACACATTAATATTGCAGCTACTACTATAGCACTAGCCTTCTACTAACAAACTGTTATAACAGTATATTTTTAACTAATTAACATTAATAGGTTAATCTGTCTAGATAGCTGCCTAGTTCTTATTATTGTTGCTTTCTATTACTAGTTGCCTCTGTCTTTATTTACAGGCCTAGTCTGTTTAAACCTCTATATTAATTAACTGTTTCTCTAGGTCTTAAGTAGAAGTAGGCCTTATAAATTTGTTTTATTTACGCGCTAGCAGTTGCTTAACATTCCTAGAGCCTTAAATACTTACTAATATATTGCTTTACTTTAGATAATACACAAACTGCTTTATAATACGGTTACTATCCTCTTTAAATATAGGTAGGTAGAGTTTGTTATAGAGTTTAAAATTAATATAGTTATTAATATACAATAGTAAGAATTATGCAGAGCCTAGTACTACGTAGATTACTCTCTATATTATAAGCAGATTAAATGCCTTCCTGCTGCTAAGTGCAGAAGAGTCTGTTAGGTCTACAGTGCTACAACACTTAAGCTTAATTATCTTGTATACAAAGTATAGTTAGCCTAAGTTAACTATTAAAAGTTAGTTAAGTATAACGCTAGTAAACGTTATAGGAAGCAGAGTAAGCAGATTAAGTTAATATTTAGGCTAAATAGTAAATATAAGTTTAACTTGCCCTACAGTCTTACTATACAGTTACTAGCTGTTATTAGAAGAGTATAGACCTAGCTTTACTTAATTACTAGATTTAGTAGCTATTATAAAATCCTTCCTCTATTTCTTTAAAGTACTCTATAGCCTGTATCTAATATACTACTAAGTAGCAAACTTAGTGTTAGTAAGATGTTTACCCTCCTACTTCTAGCAAGTTATAGATAGATATACCTAAATAACTATGCTCTCTATCTATTTAAGCACTTTAGCTTTAATTATTAGGACTAGAGAAGTAGCATCTATATTTGTACTATTGCGCAGAGTACAGATACCTACTTAATCTTATATAAATACTGCTAATATAATGTTTAGGTTAGAAATACTAAACAGATAAGCTGCCTCTCTAATAGGTACCTATATACCTGTTAGTGTAGCATACGCCTCTAAGCATTACGCCTATATATTAAACATTTAGCCTAGACTCTAGCTAATATAGCACAGCTAAATAGGACCTAACACTGTGTTTACATAGATATTATCTACCTGCCTTATTATATTGCTAGTATAATTACTACCTTTAGTAATTATATAGGCTTTAAGGGACAGTAATACAACTATTTAACTATTTAAGCAACTAATTTATATAAGAAAATCTCTTTTATTAGTAAGCTTATATATAACCTTTAGTAGGAAGTTGTGTAGCGCTTCTCTGTTAGGACTAGTGTTATACCTATTAGGACTTCTATAAGTCTTAATAAAGTGCTTCTAGTATGTTAATCTATAGAGTTTAAGCAGATTAAAGTGCTCTATATACAGTTTGTCTTTATTACGTAGACAGAAGGTCTAAAATAAGTGCTTAAGTATATCTATCTGCTTTAGAGTATTATTAAGGTTAGGTAAGTATATTATTATTATATTATCTATATTAGGTAATTATAATAAAGTTATATACTGCTTTAGTAAAGTATAATGCGTATAGGTGTTCTTTGCATAGAATAGGCATAATAACTAGAATAAGCTATCTTATAAGTGCTTTCTACTTATTACTAGTCTACTGTATAACTTTGCTAAAGTCTGTTTAAGTAAATCTATATAGTGCTGTATATACTAGCATGTCTTTAAAATGTTAGTTAAGTAGAGTGTTTCTTGTTTACACTACCTTTCTCTCTCTTAGTGCTTATTTTTTTAGTATAACCTAACTAATATACTACTAGAGCTATTTTACTATGTATATAACTAGTCCCTTAAGAAGCTAGTACAAGAGATCTATAAGTATACCCTTATAGATATTAAAGTGCTTATAGTTCTATATAAAACATAGTGCGTTATGCACCTAGTTATTACTTAATAGGTTAACATGTATAGAGTGTTGCCTTTATATCTACTCTTACGTGTCTTAGTATATTCTAAGATTCTATAGGCCTTTTAGTAAATCTCTTTATTCTCCTAAGGGAACCTTATAGATTATATAATACTAGTTGTTTTTAACTTCTATTATAAGCGTCTGTTTTTAGTAGTCTATAATAACGCTGTATAGTATTATATAGTATCTATATATCTAGCTATTAGTGCATAATATATCCTTACTAGCCTAGCTAATTACTTCTAGTACTGTATGTATGTTAGTAAATGCTTCTATGTACTATAGACTAGAGTATAAAATAAGAGTAGTAAAACTTATAGTATAGTATATAAGATATAGCACTATAGTATAGTATATACTTTATACTTTCCTTACTACTATTCTTCCTGTAATCTATTTCTAGTACAAACCTAAGTAATATAATACTACACTAATTATAGGTATATTAAACATCTTTCTTAATATTTCCTATTATTAGATAGACAGGCTAACACACTATATTACTGTATAATATAGTTATTAGGGTCTTGTCTACTGCTATTATTATTAGTACTACTATTGTGCCTAGTAGTAGCTTTGCTTATATCTTCTACTACTAATTACTAGTATATAGTTTATTATAAACTTATACTCTACTTAATTTGTCCTAGAATAGTTTAACAGGCCTATAGTGTATAGTTTCTTTAAACAGTTAGTAGCCTAGTAGAAACTACATAACCTCTAAGGTGTTACAGCATACTATCTTAGTTATAACAGGTAGACTATCTCTATTTACACCTGTAGGAACCTTAAGGCAGTTAACTTAGAAACTCTTACTAGGTATACTAAAGGGGATATGCTCTAAGTTTTAGTTCTACTAGTAGGCACTTAAGAATAATGATATGTTATAGAGCTCTCTTATATATAGATTAGATAGTAGGAATTAAACGTCTCTATATGTGTATTAGACCTTCTATAACTAGAATATAAATATATAGTCTAATTAAGACTTAAAGCTATACTTATTAGAATTGTTTAGTTGTAGAATTCTGCTATTATTATATTAGTAGTTGTGTTCCTATTTATATATGCAGAAAACTAGGTACCTCTATTTAGCTATCTAGCTTTAACCTGCTAGCACACTATTATTAGACATATAAGTTACCTTAAAGAGGGACTATAGTAATATTACTAATAGAATTCTATTGTGCCTTATAGCATCTAACATACCTGTAACATAGCTGTTACCTAATAGCAATAAACACATAACTAGGTTGCTTTTATTACTATATTAATATAGAGCTAGTGTATATAAATCTCCTTAAAAACTAGAAGATAAAATTAGGTCTAGCTTGTTGCTAAGTACTGCTTTCTTAATGCGCATATATAAGAGTAAATACTTTATTATAAACTTAGTATCTACTTAAAGCTTCTGTACTTTACACAAATCTCTTATATATATTGTAATAATAGTTGCAATTTTTAAATATCTATAACGTTGTTTTAAGTTAGCTAGAACCTCTAGCTTGCTTATACTAGGTTAATACTAGTTCTTTAGGTTCTTCTAATAGAAGAATAGATACTATACTATACTTCTATAGGAGAGTATATATTTTAGACAGTACCTATATATTAAATCTAGTAATCTTATTATTATCTAGACCTTAAAGGTAGTTTTATTTAATACTGTTAATATATACTGTAAAACAGAGTACTGTTAAGAGTATGTTTATAAGCTAAGTTGCGTACAGCCTTATTACAGGAAAAGAAAGGCTAACCTGTCTTCTAACATAGCTTTCTAGAATATCTTAGTTAATATTATCTAACTATACTATAAGGCAGAGTATATTTATAAGCTAGGTTACATATAATCTTATTACAGAAAAAGAAAAGCTAACCTATCTTCTAAGATAGCTTTCTAGTGTATATTAGTTAATACTATCTTACTATACTATAAGGCAGAGTATGTTTATAAGCTAGATTATATACACTCTACTTACAGAAAAGGCTAGGCTGTCTTCTAATATAGCTTTCTAGTATATATTAGTTAATACTGTCTAACTATACTATAAGGCAGAGTATGTTTATAAGCTAGGTTACGTGTAAAATAATATAAAATAAACTTAGGATGAGT
>SATZ01000537.1:0-24157 GCA_004335205.1 Ascochyta viciae-villosae | reverse complement strand
GAGTAGAACCCTTATAGTATTTATAAGTAAGAATAAGGTTTATTATAAATACGCAGATAATCTAGATAGTTTTACCTATCTCTATATAGTCTTACTTAATACAGCTATGCTTTACGCTAAAGTTTATGTTGTAGATAACGTTAGCACTAATTACTTAATAAGCTATAAGCTTAAGGTTAGAGTTAAAGCCTAAGGTTAGGTCTACTAGGATAAAACGCTCTTTAGAAGTGTATTATTTGCATAGTTATTTTATAGAAACACTAAAGGTGTTTAAAGCGCTTAGCTACTCTTCTAAACTTACTTACATTGCCTTAAACCTAGTATCTAAGCTGTTTAGATTCTTCTGTATACTGTTAGTGTTAGAATTATACTGTGCTAACAGTAGAGTATACTTATAATTTAAGAATTTTATCTGCCTAGTCTTTATTATTATCTCTATTATCTCTATTAATAAGATAATTAGGTGCGTCTGCTATAACTAGCAGGTTACTATACTAGACTAACAGGTCCTGCTCTAGTGTTAGTAGTAGTAGTATATCTAAATACCTAGATAGCGTTATAAGCTATGCCTTTCCTTTCTTTTTCTGCTAGGTTGCAGTTTCCTCTTAAGCAGGCAAGTTGCTTCTACTAGCAGTCTCTCTACTAGCAGTCTCTCTACTAGCAGTCTCTCTACTAGCGTTCTCTCTATTAGGCTTACTATTGCTAGTTATAACTTCCTTAAAGCTGTATTTGCTACGCTCTTTAATATTAATAGGAGATTTAGTAAAGTATCTATTACTGTATAGACTAAGAGCTCTTATATTTGTTAGAGTTTAAGAACTTACGTATGTTTCTATACACATATTAGCATTATACTATAGCTAACAGTCTAAAGAACATGTCTATATACCTAGCTAGCCTTACTTAGAGTAAGTATTTACTGCTAGTACAGTAATATTAAAGTTATTACCTTAACAGATACTATTTACAAAGTTGTTAACAGCTGCTTTAAGTTTATATATTAGTTTCTAATACTATTACTGTTAAAGGTTAGTAATATATTCTTCTTATCTATAGTAACTGCAGTTATAGCTATAGCTTATAACTAATTATAGTTAACGTCTATTAAAGTTATTATCTTTACTCTGTTTGCAAATACATTAGAGGTAAGTATATTCTTTATAGTAACACGCTTAATTACCTTACTATTAGTACAACTAAAGAAGATATTTAACAAACAGATGCTTATAATAAAAGGCATAGTATTACTTATACCTAGGTACTGTATCTAGCTTACTGCAATGCTTATAGCTAAGCAGGTAGGTAAGAATATTACACTGTAACTGTAGAGAAACTAGTTGTTTCTATATTCTTGCTTAATTAGTAGGTTAAGACTATATACACTGCTATTAATCTTAAGCTCTTTTTAAGCATTATAAGTAATACGCAGTATTACTTCTTTTCTTACTTTATAGAGTACTATCTTACTACTATTACTAAACAGTTTATCTGTGTTCTATAAAGAAGTCTGCACTAGCTACCTTAGCAGTGCAGATTAAGCAGTCTTCTAGGCTAGTTTATTACTAGCGCTTAGTACGCCTTCTAAGAGCTTGTTGTCTAAAAGAAGGTACTTAACTACTTTAGCAATAATAGCCCTTAGTATATCTTTAGTAGTGCAGTAGTATAATAATATATGTTTAGTATATATATATTAAGTGCCCTACTACGTCCTAGAGCCTATACAGAGCACTAGGTAACTATTAGTTATAGTTAGCGTACTAGAGAAGTTAAGTTACTTAGCTAGGTCTGCTATAGTAAGAGAGTGTTGTTATATCTTTACGTAGTATAGAAATAATAGTTATTAGGTATGTTTAGACAGTAGAGTTAATATTAGCCTAGTATATATTAGTAGTAGGTACGCAGTAATATATATGCTCTACATAGGTACTCTCTTTTACTTTAAATAGATATAGGACTTACTATAATTAATAGTATAGATTTAAAAAGTAAGCACTTTAGACTGTAGATCTATATCTAGTAGCCTTTACTTATACAATTATAGATCTGTATTATAGATCTGCTAGTGTAACTATACAGAATTAATATATAGATATAAAGAAATTCTATTACCTTAAGAGGTATAAAGAGTTATATACATGTTTATCTTACTTAATATTAGTAGTAGTTGCTAGACATACTATGCCTTATAGTAAGATTAAACCTTCTTATGCTATTATACAACTATTTTCTATAAAACAGATATAGCAAAATAAGAGTGCCTGCAGCCTAACAGTGTTTAAGTAAAGGTCTAGTTATATATAAGGCTAGCTGCTATGCAAAGTATCTCTTCTCTAGCTATACGCTAGTGCTATAATTTCATACTAGGCTCCCTCTATATATGCACGCCTTAGCTCTTTAGAGAAAGTAGCTCCCTATTTAAGCTAGTTAAGCAGGCAGGATAACTACGCTAATATTTTGCTAGTTTATTTACTGCTAATAGATATAATAGATTCTGCTTTAACACCTTAAAATCTATATAAAGCTCTGCTAACTTATTCTCTTTCTCTTTAAGATTCTGCTTTAACACCTTAAAATCTGCACAAAGCTCTGCTAACTTATTCTCTTTCTCCTTACACTTATTAATCTCTACTTCTAGTTACTATCTTGCGTTATCTGTTAGGTTCTTCTAGTGCGCCTAAAGACTACGCAAATTCTTCTCCTAAGTCTAATGTTTAGCTTATATTAAAAGCAGGTTGTTACTATACTCCTTTACTATCTAGCAGAGCCTTAACCTTAGTAATAAGCTATTATCAGACTTATAATTCTTAATAAGCAGCTTGTGTTTATTCTTAGTAGTCTCCTTACTAAGAGAGTGCTTTACAACTTACTAGGGCAGTAAGTATAGCGTTAGGTATACTAGAGATAACACAGGCTAAGCCTTAATAATTAGAGAAGAGATTAACGTTTTAATTGCTGCTAGCAGTAATTTCTGCGCAGCTATTAGCTATGCAAACTGTTTAAATACACAAGATACCTTATATTAGAATGCTTACTTATCTTGCTAATTAATGCCTTTAATAACCTTAGGGCTAGTTTAGTAGTTAATAAGTAACTATATATCTTAGTTATAGCTAGGTAGAATAAATATACTATTATTTTAACTAAGGCTCTCTAGGAACGTAGCTATATAGACTATTTACCCCTACTATACTATACGTAATTACTAGTAGTTCTATAGGTAACAAAAAAGACAGCGTTACTAGGCTAGATATAATATACCCTAGTGCAGAGACTATAATAATAGAGGTAATAATAATAAAATAGTAAACTTAGTAAAGTTAGTCTGTATTAAGCTCTCTAATTAGTATAAGAAGATTATAGAGTGTAATGCAATATATAATAAGGTTAATATAATTAAGGTAAGGGACAACTAACTATGTATATACTACAGGTTTAGGCTTATATATCTATCTACACTAATTATAAGAGAACTAATAAGACTGTTAACTGTACTATAGGCTAATATAGATTAAAACCTATATAAGAATACACAACTCTTTAGCACAAGCTTACTAAGTTTCCTATAGTATATATAATACGCAACCTAGCTTATAAACATACTCTGCCTTATAGTATAGTTAGATAGTATTAACTAATATATACTAGAAAGCTATATTAGGAGATAGCCTAGCATTTCCTGTAATAAGGCTGTACGCAACCTAGCTTGTAAACATACTCTGCCTTATAGTATAGTTAGATAATATTAACTAATATATACTAGAAAGCTATATTAGAAGACAGCTAAGCATTTCCTATAATAAGGCTGTATATAATCTAGCTTATAAACATACTCTGCCTTATAGTATAGTTAGACAGTATTAACTAATATATACTAGAAAGCTATGTTAGGAAACAGCCTAGCCTTTTCTGTAAGTAGAGTGTATATAATCTAGCTTGTAAATATACTCTGCCTTATAGTATAGTTAGACAGTATTAACTAATATATACTAGAAAGCTATATTAGAAGACAAGTTAGCCTTTCTTTTCCTGTAATAAGGCTGTATATAACCTAGCTTATAAATATACTCTGCCTTATAGTACAGTTAGATAATATTAACTAAGATATCCTAGAAAGCTATATTAGAAGACAGGTTAGCCTTTCTTTTCCTATAATAAGGCTGCACGCAACCTAGCTTGTAAACATACTCTGCCTTATAGTACAGTTAGATAATATTAACTAAGATATTCTAGAAAGCTATGTTAGAAGATAGGTTAGCCTTTTTTTTCCTGTAATAAGGCTGTACGCAACCTAGCTTGCAAATATACTCTTAATAACAGTACTCTGTTTTACAGTATATATTAACAGCATTAAATAAAACTGCCTTTAAGGTCTAGATAATAATAAGATTACTAGATTTAATATGCAGGTACTACCTAAAACATATACTCTCCTATAGAAGTATAGTATAGTATCTATTCTCCTATTAGAAGAACCTAAAGAACTAGTGTTAACCTAGTATAAGTAAGCTAGAGGTTCTAGCTAACTTAAAACAACGTTATAGACATTTAAAAATTACAACTATTATTACAATATATATAAGAGATTTATGCAAAGTATAGAAGCCTTAAGCAGACACTAAGTTTATAATAAAGTATTTACTCTTACACATGCGCATTAAGAAAGCAGCACTTAGTAATAAGCTAGACCTAATTTTATCTTCTAGTTTTTAAGGAGATTTATATACACTAGCTCTATATTAATATAGCAACAAAAGCAACCTAGTTATATATTTATTGCTATTAGGCAATAGCTATATTATAGGTACGTTAGATGCTATAAGGCATAATAGAATTCTATTAGTAATATTACTACAGTCCCTCTTTAAGGTAACTTATATGTCTAATAATAGTATACTAGCAGGTTAAAGCTAGATAGCTAAATAGGAGTACCTAGTTTTCTGTATATATAAATAGGAACACAACTACTAACATAATAATAGCAGAATTCTACAACTAAACAATCCTAGCAAGTATAGCTTTAAGTCTTAATTAGACTACGCATTTATATTCTAGTTATAGAAGGTCTAATGCATACATAGAGATATTTAATCCCTACTGTTTAATCTACATATAAGAAAGCTCTGCAATATATTATTATTCTTAAGTGCCTGCTAGTAGAACTAAAAGTTAGAGCATATCCTCTTTAGTATACCTAGTAAGAGTTTCTAAGTTAACTGCCTTAAGGTTCCTATAGGTGTAAACAGAGATAGTTTACTTATTATAACTAAGATAGTGTACTGCAACACCTTAGAGGTTATGTAGTTTCTACTAGGCTACTAACTATTTAAAGAAACTATGCACTATAGGCCTATTAAACTATTCTAGAACAAATTAAGTAGAGTATAAGTTTATAATAAACTACACACTAGCAATTAGTAGTAGAAGACATAAGCAAAGCTACTACTAGGCGTAATAGTAGTACTAATAATAATAGCAGTAGATAAGACCCTAAGAACTATGTTATACAGTAATATAGTATATTAGCCTGTTTATCTAATAATAGGAAATATTAAGAGAGATGTTTAACATACCTGTAATTAGTGTAGTATTATATTACTTAGGTTTGTACTAGAAATAGATTACAGGAAGAACAGTAGTAAGAAAAGTATAAAGTATACACTATACTACAGTGCTATATCTTATATACTACGCTGTAAGTTTTACTACTCTTATTTTATACTCTAGTCTATAGTATATAGAAGTATTTACTAATATACGTACAGTACTAGAAGTAATTAGCTAGGCTAGTAAAGATATATTGTGTACTAATAGCTAGATATATAGATGCTATATAATACTATGCAGTATTATTACAGACTACTAAGAACAGACGCTTATAATAGGAGTTAAGAATAACTAGTATTATATAATCTGCAAGGTTCCTTTAAGAGAATAAGGAGATTTACTAAAAGGCCTATAGGATTTTAGGACATACTAAGACACGCAAGAGTAGATATAAAGGTAACGCTCTATGCATGTTAACCTATTAAGCAATAACTAGGTGTATAACACACTATATTTTACATAGAACTATAAGCACTTTAATATCTATAAGAGTATACTTATAGATCTCTTATACTAGCTTCTTAAGGGACTAGTTATATACACAGTAAAATAGCTCTAGTAGTATATTAGTTAGGTTATACTAAGGAAATAAGCACTAAGAAGGAGAAAGGTAGCGCAAATAGAAAAAACTCTACTTAACTAACATTTTAAAGACGTGCTAGTATATACAGCACTATACAGATTTGCTTAAATAGACTGTAGTAAAGTTAAACAGTAGACTAGTAATAAGCAGAAAGCACTTATAAGATAGCTTATTCTAGTTATTACGCCTATTCTATACAAAGAACACCTATACGCATTATACTTTACTAAAGCAGTGTATAACTTTGTTATAATTACCTAATACAGATTATATAATAATAATACACTTACTTACCTTAATAATGCTCTAAAGTAGATAGATGCACTTAAGCACTTATTCTAGACCTTCTGTCTACGTAATAAAGATAAACTATATATAAGGCACTTTAATCTGCCTAAACTCTACAGATTAACATACTAGAAGCACTTTATTAAGACTTATAGAAGTTCTAATAGGTATAACACTAGTTCTAATAGGGAAGTGCTATATAACTTTCTGCTAAAAGTTATATACAAGCTTACTAATAAAAGAGATTTTCTTATATAAATTAGTTGCTTAAATAGTTAAATAGTTATATTACTATCTCTTAAAGCCTATATAATTACTAAAGGCAGTAATTATACTAGTAATATAATAAGGCAGGTAGATAATATCTATATAAACATAGTGTTAGGTCCTGTTTAGCTGCGCTATATTAGCTAGGGTCTAGGCTAGATATTTAATATGCAGGCGCAACGCTTAGAGGCGTATACTATACTAACAGGCATATAGGTGCCTATTAGAGAAGCAGCTTATCTATCTAGTATCTCTAACCTAAATATTATGTTAGCAGCATTTATGTAAGATTAAGCAGGTATCTATACTCTGCACAATAGTACAAATATAGATACTACTTCTCTAGTTCTAATAATTAAAGCTAAAGTACTTAAATAGATAGAGAGCGTAGTTATTTAGGTATATCTATCTATAACTTGCTAGAAGCAGAAGGGCAAACATCTTACTAACACTAAGTTTGCTACTTAGTAGTATATTAAATACAGGCTATAGAGTACTTTAAAGGAATAGAGGAAGGATTTTATAATAGCTACTAAATCTAGTAATTAAGCAAAGCTAGGTCTGCACCCTTCTAATAACAGCTAGCAACTACATAGTAAGACTATAGGGCAAGTTAAACTTATATTTACTGTCTAGCCTAGACGTTAACTTAATCTGCTTACTCTGCTACCTATAATATTTACTAGCGTTATACTTAACTAACTTTTAATAGTTAACTTAGGCTAACTATACTCTATATATAGGATAATTAAGCTTAAGTGTTATAGCACTGTAGACCTAACAAACCCTTCTGCACTTAGTAGTAGAAAGGCATTTAATCTACCTATAATATAGAGAGAAATCTACGTAGTGCTAGGCTCTACACAATCCTTACTATTATATATTAATAACTACATTAATTTTAAACTCTATAATAAACTCTACTTACCTATATTTAAAGAGGATAGTAACTGTATTATAAAGTAGTTTACGCGTTATCTAAAGTAAAGCAATACATTAGCAAGCGTTTAAGGCTCTAGGAACGTTAAGCAACTGCTAGCACGCAAATAAAACAAATTTATAAGACCTACTTCTACTTAAGACCTAGAGAAACAGTTAATTAATATAGAGGTTTAAACAGACTAGGCCTGTAAACAAAGATAGAGGTAACTAGTAATAGAAAGCAACAACAACAAGAACTAGGCAGCTATCTAGACAGATTAACCTATTAATGTTAATTAGTTAAAAATATACTGTTATAACAGTTTGTTAGCAGAAGGCTAGTGCTACAGTAGCAGCTGCAACATTAACGCGTAAGTCTAGATTAATGTATATATACTAGCTTCTACTCTTGCTCTCTCTTTTAGGTCTGCCTCTCTCTCTTGTTTCTCTTACCTTACTCTATCTATTAATCTTACCTTTACTGCCTCTTGCCCTAGCTATAAGGTCCTTCCTAGTACGTATAGTATATAAAGCTAGCGTTATGTACTTCTCTATCTCTAATAACATCTCTTTTAATCTCTACTCTAATTATAGTTAGAAGTAACCTTTACTCTAATATACACGCCTATAGACCTATTAGCCCTACCTAACTCTATATTTATCTCTCTACCTTACTAACACGTTACTTACTACATATAAGCAGACTTATTACATTTTTAGAAACTTTTATTATAATATATAGCTTTTTAAAAGTAATAAGCTATACCTTTAGTACTATATAACTAGATAACTTAAACACCTAAGTACAGCTTCTGCTGCCTCTATGCTGTTACCTATAAACATGCTATAATCCTTATATATAAGCCTACTTAAGGAGAATTAGTGCACTATATACTCTATAACTAGATATATAGTCTGCTAGGCGCTAGCCCCTCCTATATACTAGCCTTCTATATTAACTCTAGTAGGCTTCTATGCTAGACTACTAACTAAGCTAAAGCTAGAAGTAGTATGTTAGATAGTGTAATACTACTATATTAGGAAAAAATTTTGCTATTTTAATTTTAAAAAAACATAGAAGTGTACTATAGGCTATAGTATTAGCAGAACTTGCATTCTATCTGTACGCAAAACACACTATCTCTATACTATAGCTTACATATTTTAATAATTACCTAGATAAATATTATTACTACAATCCTTACACTATAATTGCAAAATTGCTTATATAGGACTTTTGTATTTAGCGTATTAATAGATATAACCTGCTACATTTTTAAAACAGCTCTAACACCTACTTAATGTTTTCTAAACAGCCTTAATACCTACTCTACGTTTTCTAAACAGCCTTAACGCCTGCTCTATGTTTTCTAAATAGCCTTAACACCTACTCTATATTTTCTAAACAGCCTTAATACCTACTTAACATTTGCTAAAGAACGCTAATATTGCTAATTTATATTTAATGCATTGCTATAACCTTAAACAGTTATATAATAAGTTATTAATTACAGTCTGTACACTAGGATTGCTATTAAGGAGACAGTATATGCCCTTACTATACTTTGCCTTACAGTACTATACGTGCCCTTACTATAATCTGCCTTATAGTACAGTATGTGCCTTTACTATACTCTGCCTTACAGTATAGTATATGCCCTTACTATACTCTAACCTATAGTATAGTATATACTCTTGCTATACTCTGCCTTATAGTATAGTACGTGCCCTTACTATACTCTAACCTACAGTACAGTATATACCTTTACTATACTCTGCCCTACAGTATAGTATATGCCCTTACTATACTCTATCCTATAGTATAGTACATACTCTTACTATACTAGCTCCCTAGTACAGTATACACCTTTACTATACTTTACCCTATAGTCTATATAGTGTGCCTTATTAGCACGTATTATATTCTCTTTTATCTTTTCCTAGCTCTTATATATCTAAATATAAAACTACTTACCTTTATACACCTATAAAACTTTTAATAACACTTATCTTACTTACTTAGTTGTAACCTATTAACTATACACTCTTTAATAGCAATAATCTATTAAGCACTAAGAGCCTCTACTTACGCTATACTAGCAAAGTAGGCTACGTGTAATACTGCTATGCTCTTGTTTAGAGCTAAGCACAGCTAATAAACACATTATTAAAACTATTATATACCTAGCTCTTACTACTACAATGTTAAAGTCTAGCCTATTCTATTATATATCTAACCTTTATATCTGTATTAAGCGTCTAGTTACTACTTTAAAGGTTACTGTATTTAACTCTTAGCTATAGTAGAGCTGTTATCTTTATATTATATAAGTGTGTTATCTTAAAACTATAAACTAGACAGTTAACTATATACTAAGATACCTACTTACAACAGGGTCTTAGCCTATATTACAGAAACTTTAGCATTGCTAGTTGCTATAATATTACCTAGTATGCCTATAGTCTTTTCTTAGTTACGCTTTTTCTACTTAGATAGTCTCTTAGTATAGCCTGTCTGTAACCTGCCTTACAGCTACTAAGAACTGCTATCTACTACACGTTCTGCTATTAATAAAGCAGAATATCTAGTCTGTACTAGCTCTAGCTGTGCTTACTGTACTAGTTTAGCTAAGAGGGTCTAGGTGTTAGATCTATAGAAGGTACAGATCTACTAGCAGTAGCCTGTAGTAGTAGCCTAGTCCTAGTTATAGAAGTAATAGTGTTATTAAATACTGTAATGTTATTAGTATGCCTACAGCCTTTTTATAGTTCTACTGTCTCTACTGCACTAAGGTACCTTTAATACTGCAGAAGTAATTTATTATAAGGTTAATAAGCTCTTTCTTCTTAGTTAAGTTCTTAAGTACTTAGAGCATGTTACACACCTATGTTTCTAATATAATATATTAGTATATATAGCTGTAGCTATAGTACACTAGGCTACAGAGGCTGTAGTGCCTAATACTAGCAGTCTTAAATTTATAGGTACTAGAGGGGTACAGCTTATAGCAGGTAGGGCTACTGTAGTATATATAGAGGAGATTTGTTAGTTTAAAGAGAGGGTAGATAGGAATGTCTACGCAGATAACAGGCTTAACTAATAGCATTAGTATTAGTTTTAGAGATGCTAGAGGAGAGATTAATAAGATAACTATTAGGCGTTTAGTATCTCTCTTAGCTAGCTTTAGAGCATTAATAACTATAGTTAATAATAAAACTTACTGCTTACTACTGCTCTTGTTTAGTAGCTTAGCAGGGCTGTGTTGCACAGAAGCAGCAGTTTAAGCAGAAAAACAAAGTATGTCTCTGCTGTATAGTAGGCTTAGCTAGTTTAGAGACTAATAAGTAAGCCTGCTAACACTATGCTGCTAGTTATAATCTGTAAGCTCTTACTGTATATTACCCTCTGCTTTAATCTTAACGTTAGTATCTTTATTAGAATTAGCTTAGAAGTTAGTATTACTCTTAGAATTAGATTGCTTTTTCTTTTTCCTTTTGTTAACCTTAACAGGCAAAGAAGGCGTAGCTTCTTCTTTGCTGTCTGCACCTGCTTACGCTTTCTCCTACTTAGTTATATAGTTAATATTCTGTAACAAGTTAGTAGAAGTAGTTATACTACCTATCTAAATACTTACAACTCTAGTGCGCTTACCTCTGCCTAGAGCATGTGCTCTAGTAAGGGCTTTAGTAGCAGCCTACACTTAACGCTCCTTTAGAATTTTATCCTACACGCTAGGGTCTAGAGCAACCTCCTCTTTAATAATATTAAGGTTATCTTGCAGTAAGCCTGTGTTGTTAGCCTAGACACGTGTAAAGCTAAACTGTAACTTAGTAGAGTTATTGCTAGCTACGCTCTTTATGTTCTTAATCTAGCTACAGTTAAGTAGCTTCTCTATTAAGGTGTTATTGTATTAGATATTATAATCTGCTGTGTTGTCTTTAAAGAGCTTAGTAGCGCTGTACTTAAGGATAGATTTAACATTATGCTCTTTATCTTTATTAGCGTTAAGCTGCACAGAAGCAGAAGCAGTAGTTTAAGTAGGAAAACAAAGTATATCTTAGCTCTTTAGCAGGTTTAGCTAGTTTAGCTAGTTTAAAGACTAATAAGTAAGCCTACTAACACTGTGCTGCTAGTTGTAACCTGCAAGCTCTTGCTGCATATTACCCTCTAGTGCTCTAGCCTTAATATTAGTATCTCTAGAAGAGTTAGCCTAGAAGTTAGTGTTGCTCTTAGAATTAGATTACTTCTTCTTTTCCCTTTTATTAACCTTAACAGACAAACAAAGCAGCGCTTCTTCCTTACTGTTGTTAGCGCCTACTTATACTTTCTCTTGCTTAATTATATATTTAACGTTCTACAACAAGTTAGTAGAAGCAGTTAGATAAAACACCTACAACTTAAGGAAAGAAAGATATTACAAGTGTTAAGCATACTAGTATAGTAGCTAGCACACAGGCCTACTAACCTTATAGCTAAAGCAAACACTAAACTAACTATTAGAAGGAACCTAACTATAGTTAATAGTTTAACTCTAACAGTATATTACGTTAATTACTATAGTATTATAGTTAAGTAGATAAAGCTGTTTAAGCAAGAGGTGTTTTATTATATATATAGAATTCCTCTATTGCCTTACATGTACAGAGAGCTTATTATCTGTTATAACAATATCTTATACTCCTCTACAGCATCTTTATCCTATATCTACATTAATTATATTATTCCTGCTTTCTATATCTAACTTATCTTTGCTAACTTTAGCTTCTTATGTTTTAATGTACTTGTTATTGTTATTATTAACAGCGCCTCTCTACTTATTTATTAGCTAGGCAGTGCTAAACAAGTTACTTATCTACTTTATACTTTTTGCTGCTGCTGCTCTGCGCAAGTGCTCTCTATAATCCTTTGCCTTGCTATTAAATAGGTTGCCTATTATATCTCTCCTGCTCTCTATGCCTTCCTCTGCACTCTCTGTGTACTCTTACATGTCTTTCTTTTTCCTATTTAGAGATTTTCCTGTAGCTATAAGGTTAAAGTGTAGAGGTAAGCACTGTGCCTGTCTTATAACTCTGCTTATACTAAAAGAAACTTTGCAATTATACTATTAGCTAGAGTTTACTTAAGCAGATAAACTAATATTATGTATATACCTTACTGTCCTAAGGAAGGCTTAGGATGTAACAGCTAGATATTATTAAAATTATTATTATTATTATTAACAACTACTTCTTATTAGTAACTAGAAATAAAGTAACTTACTTAGAGGATAATATACTAAGAGGGAGATTCTACCCTATACGCCCTTTGCTGTAGCCTATTCTATCTTCTTAACTAACTGTTAGCTACAGTATATTTATAAACGCACTATGCATATACCTGCTACTTTAGTACTGTAAGTATAAAGTATAAGAGTTATATACAGATTAGTGTGCTAACGCAGCTTATTAATAAACTTATTTATAGTAACTGCAAAGTTATCTCTATTAGCTAGTAGAACACCTAGGTTGTGTATAAGTTCTGTTTTATGTTCTTACTCCTTCTATAATTTTATAATCTTAAGTAAGACCTTATACTGTACAAATTCTATAAGGCTTGTTCTTATTACGTTATTGCTAGTAAAGCTGCCTATTACTGTCTCTAGGATACTAACGTCTGTAAGCAAAAAGTAAAACAGCAGCTTTATAATTATTACCTGCGTTTAAGAATCTATAAGCCTAATATTAAATTAGAAGAGGTTACTAATACAGTCTTAGAGCAGCAGATAGCTAACTAGCATATATAGTTATACACTAGATATTGTCTAAGTGTTTACACACACAGTTAGAGGAAGGGAAAAGCGTCTTAGAAATTAGGTTAGCGTTTAGGTTAGGAATAGCAAGCGTAAAGGTAATCTGTCCTGCAGTTTCTTTGTTAGTAAAAGCTCTATCTTAATATTAGTCTCTATCCTAATTATATTCTTATTTACCCTAGCCTTTGTATTAAAGACTAGTTTTCTTACTACCTCCTTCTTTAGCGCTAGTAGCGCCTCTACGTTCTTATTACTAAATAGATACGCCTACTTACTGTTACAAGACAGCTATTCTTTAACCTTGTATATCTTCTTATCTATATCTGTCTAATCCTAAGGGCCCTTTACCTTTAATCTATAGTAATTCTGTATAAGTGCTAGAAATCCTTATACTAATTTAATTTTAGTGTCTAGGTCTGTGCCTACTTACTTAAGGCTTTTCTTGTTTAGTCTAAAGCCTGTAGTAAGAGCTTAGATTATAAAACAGCCTTTTCCTTCTTATTATATAAGCGCTTACTACTCTTTTACTGTAGTTAGCTTAAGCAGCAGGCATTTAGCTTTAAGCAGTGCTATAGCAGTAACGTCTTACTATGTTAGAAGGCAGATCTTATAGAGTAAAGTAGTAGGCATAGGCAACTTATAAGCAAAGATAACAGAGAGCAGGTCTTATAGGGTAAAGTAGTAGGTATAGGTAACTTACAAGCAAAGATAACAGAAGCAGTTTACAGGTATTAGAAAGAAAGGCAGGTAGAGGCTTATTTGTTATAGGTAGCTGCTAGACAGGCCCCTCTGTAACGTAAGGATATTTAAAGTAAAGGTAAGAGAGTATATATAGTACAGTAAAACTTATATAGACTATATAGTAAGATAGGTACTCTAAAACGTACTGTTAGCATAGTACAGTGCATTCTACATTGCCTGTTTATTAATTGTTAGTATAACCTTTCTTTAAGTGCTGTTTAGAAAGCTAAACATTAAGTAGAAAGCTATATTTGCTAGTATCTAGGAATATAAATAGCTACTCTAATATTTCTTTACTAGATATACTGTAGCTGTGTTAGGTTAAGAGTATAATATATGTAAATAAACTGTTAGTGTACTATAGCAGAAGTACAGGAACTATAGAGACAATAATAACTTAAGTCTTTAACTTACTTATAAAGGTAGTAGTTTAAACACGTCTTGCATTCTTGTTAGGTAGCTACTTGTAGTCTACTTATGTAAGATATTAGAGTTATGTCTATACACTGTTCTTATTCTATTTAAGTTAACAGCACTATTAGTAATTTAAACCTTCTTATCTGCTATAGCAGAAGCTAATTCCTTAATCTTGTTAAGCTATGTAGAACAGTACTATTCTATAAATTTGTTCTTTACTATGTTCTTTTTAAACGTTAACTCCTCTATATATAATCCTAAGTATACTAAGTAGTTAAGTATAACCTCTAGCACTACTTAGCTAATTTAATAGCTATAGTACCTGTACTATTTAGCCTTAGTATTAATACTGTGCAGTTCTAGACCTTTAAAGATATAACCCTTAACAAGATTAATAGACTAACAGACTATCTTTAGTCTAGCTACTATGTACTAGACTTAGTTGTTAACTTTCTTAGTTTTAGTGTTATAGTAGTTGCGCTACTTTAACACTTCTAAGTCCTTATCTACACCCTTACCTACCTAGGTAATTATAGCTTGCCTAAACTCCTTAACTATTCTCTATAAGTATATTAGTACTGTTACTAAGAGTATAAGTAATAGTTAGATATATAACTTACTGTATATATAATTGCTTTACACAACTGCACGTTTAACGTAATACAATACTTACTTTAAAAGGTAATAGGTTAATAGTCTAATTAATCCTTCCTTAGGTCTAGGGCTGTAGTCTTCTTATATTCTGTTATTCTTGCTATATGTAATATATAATCTATTTTAGCTAAGCTCTTACAGATCTTATTAATAGCCTTAAAGATAATTAACCTAAGGATCTTAGTAGGGTTCTTAAGTATTTTATCTAGCTAGAGATTAGTCTTACTAAGGTTGTTACCCTATATTATTGCTACACTAATAAGTAGATCTTTGTCTAGATAGTTACTCTAGTATTTGTATATTACGTTAAGGAAATTTAGGAAGCTTAATAGGATCTTAGCCTTCTAATAACTTTAAGGGTCTACGCGCAAAGTAGACTAAGGTTTAGGTTTAGGTTTTCCTAAACTCTTACTACTAAGCATTTGCTATTTCTTAAGTGCCTTGTTATTAATTATCTTAATCTGTGTAAGAATAGTCTGCTCTATATTTCTAAGCTTTTTATAATATACTTCCTAGTAGACAACAGAGACATACTAACTCTTTAGGGTGCAGTCTATTAAGTTTAGCTTTTAACCCTATCTGTTAACTAAATTGTAGTTGCACCTAATAAAGTAAGCTCTAATAATCTCTGTAATAATCTTAAGAACCTTCTATATCTATAGGTTCTTCTTAATCCTCTCTACTATTAACAGGTTGCTGTTTCTTCTAGAAGTCTTTTTAAAATCCTTCTAAACCTTAAGTGTCTTCTTTAGGTTGCGCTTCTAGAGGAGTTAGATAGCCCTATCTAGCAACTTCTACTATTCTAGATCTACGCGTCTTAGAGCCTTAAGCCTAAACACTAGCATAGTAACTATGCTATTAGCTATAGCTAAGCCTGTAATTGTAGTAAAGGCTAGATACAGTGCTAGGTCTTTAATACTGCAAATAAAAAGGTTAATAATACCTATGTAGGTTATAGTATTCTTACTACTAGCTAAGTAAATTTTGTTGTAGATTACCTAATCTAAGTATATAAGATTACAGACTATTGTTACAGTCTTTTAGTCTCCTTTGTAGTTAATCTAAGTAGCTTTCTACGTAGCCTAATTACTCTGTGCACTATCTCTACTGTTCTTTATATTTTAGTAGATAGCCTTTTAATAGGCTGTAATACTATCCCTAAGCTTTTAGACATATATATAGGGTATTTTCTTAATATTTGTGTCTAGTTTAAGGATACCCTTAAAGTTTATAGTAACTATATTATATACTTAGCTCTGCTAACTCTTGTTAGTAGATATAATAAAATACTTAACGCTAGTTAGGCTTAGTTAGCTTGTTCTAGTATTTAGGAGGTTAGGCTAGGCACTAGGTTGTGTGTAAGTAACATTAGGCCTAAATTTTCTATCTAACAGATCTAACAGGAAGCTGTAAGCAGTGCATGCTTTATTCTAGTTAGAACGTAGTAACATTGTAATAAGATCTGCTATAGTAAGTTTAAAGTATAGCCTATTAGCTTCTCTACTATAGATCTAACAGAGCTTCTTACTAGTTTTATATAGAATAATTATCTTTAAGCGCTAGTTTAAGGGCGCCTAGTTAATAATAGGGCTGTTATAGAAGACCTTTACCTAATCTTATAGCTATAGCTTAATGCTGTTTAAGTAGGCTAACAGGAACGTTGCCCTAATCTGTAGCAATTAGCCCTTAAACAAGCTGTCTAAGTTAAGGCGTATACGCTAAGTAGGTAGCAGAGTAGAACTCTTATAGCATTTATAAGTAAGAATAAGGTTTATTATAAATACGCAGATAATCTAGATAGTTTTACCTATCTCTATATAGTCTTACTTAACACAGCTGTGCTTTATGCTAAAGTTTATGTTATAGATAATATTAGTACTAATTACTTAATAAGCTATAAGCTTAAGGTTAGGGTTAAAGCCTAAGGTTAGGTCTACTAGGATAAAATGCTTTTTAGAAGTGTGTTATTTGCGCAGTTATTTTATAGAGACGCTAAAGGTGTTTAAAGCGCTTAGCTACTCCTCTAGACTTACTTGCATTGCCTTAAACCTAGTATCTAAGCTGTTTAGATTCTTCTGTATACTATTAGTATTAGAATTATACTATGCTAATAGTAGAGTGTACTTATAATTTAAGGATTTTGTCTACCTAGTCTTTGTTATTATCTCTATTGTCTCTATTAATAAGATAATTAGGCGTGTCTGCTATAACTAGCAGGTTACTATACTAAACTAACAGGTCCTGCTCTAGTGTTAGTAGTTGTAGTGTATTTAAATACCTAGATAGCATTATAAGCTGTGCCTTTTCTTTCCTTTTCTGCTAGGTTACAGTTTCCTCTTAAGCAGGCAAGTTGCTTCTACTAGCAGTCTCTCTACTAGCAGTCTCTCTACTAGCGTTCTCTCTATTAGGCTTACTATTACTAGTTATAACTTCCTTAAAGCTGTATTTGCTACCCTCTTTAATATTAATAGGAGATTTAGTAAAGTATCTATTACTGTGCAGACTAAGGGCTCTTATATTTATTAGAGTTTAAGGACTTATATATGTTTCTATGCATATATTAGTGTTATACTATAGCTAACAGTCTAAAAGACGTGTCTATATACCTAGCTAGCCTTACTTAGAGTAAGTATTTGCTGCTAGTACAGCAATGTTAAAGTTATTGCCTTAACAGATACTATTTGCAAAGTTATTAACAGCTACCTTAAGTTTATATTAGTTTCTAATACTATTACTATTAAAAGTTAGTAATATATCCTTCTTATCTATAGTAACTGTAGTTACAGCTACAGCTTATAACTAATTATAGTTAACGTCTATTAAAGTTATTATCTTTACTCTGTTTGTAAATGTATTAGGGGTAAGTGCGTTCTTTATAGTAACGCGCTTAATTACCTTGCTATTAGCACAACTAAAGGAGATGTTTAACAAATAGATACTTATAATAAAAGGCATAGCGTTGCTTATGCCTAGGTACTGTATCTAGCTTACTGCAACACTTACAGCTAAGTAGGCAGGCAAGGATATTACACTGCAACTATAGAGAAACTAGTTGTTTCTGTATTCCTGCTTAATTACTAGGTTAAGACTGTATACACTGCTGTTAATCTTAAGCTCTTCTTAAGTATTATAAGCAATATACAGTATTACTTCTTTCCTTACTTTATAGGGTACTGTCTTGTTACTATTACTAAATAGTTTATCTGTGTTCTATAAAGAAGTCTGCACTAGCTACCTTAGTAGTGCAGATTAAGCAGCCTTCTAGGCTAGTTTATTACTAGCGCTTAGTACACCTTCTAAGAGCGTGTTGTCTAAGAGAAGGTACTTAACTACTTTAGCAATAATAGCTCTTAGCATGTCTTTAGTAGCGCAGTAGTATAATAATATATGTTTAGTATATATATATTAAGTGCCTTGCTGTGTTCTAGAGCCTATATAGAGTGCTAGGTAACTATTAGTTGTAGTTAGCATACTAGGGAAGTTAAGTTACTTAGCTAGGTCTGCTATAGCAAGAGAGCGTTATTATGTCTTTGCATAGTATAGAAACAATAGTTATTAGGTATGTTTAGACAGTAGAGTTAATATTAGCCTAGTATATATTAGCAGTAGGTATGTAGTAACGCACGTGCTCTGTATAGGTACTCTCTTTTACTTTAAATAGATGTAGAACTTACTATAATTAACAGTACAGATTTAAAGAGTAAGTACTTTAGACTGTAGATCTATATCTAGTAGCCTTTACTTATATAATTACAGATCTGTATTACAGATCTACTAGTATAACTATATAGAATTAATATATAGATATAAAGAGATTCTATTACCTTAGGAGGCATAAAGAGTTATATGCATATTTATCTTACTTAATGTTAGTAGCAGTTGCTAGACATACTGTGCCTTATAGTAAGATTAAACCTTCTTATACTATTATATAACTATTTTCTATAGAACAGATATAGCAAAATAGGAGCGCCTGCAGCTTAATAGTGTTTAAGTAAAGGTCTAGTTATATATAAGGCTAGCTGCTATACAAAGTATCTCTTCTCTAGCTATATGCTAGTACTATAATTTAATGCTAGGCTCCCTCTGTATATGCACGCCTTAGCTCTTTAGAGTAAGTAGCTCCCTATTTAAGCTAGTTAAGTAGGCAGAACAACTGCGCTAACGTTTTGCTAGTTTATTTACTGCTAATAGATGTAATAGATCCTGCTTTAACGCCTTAAAATCTGCATAAAGCTCTGCTAACTTATTCTCTTTCTTCTTAAAATCCTGCTTTAATACCTTAAAATCTGTATAAAGCTCTGCTAACTTATTCTCTTTCTCCTTACGCTTATTAATCTCTACTTCTAGTTACTATCTTGCGTTATCTGTTAGGTTCTTCTAGTGCACCTAAAGACTGCGCAAATTCTTCTCCTAAGTCTAATGTTTAGCTTATATTAACAGCAGGTTGTTACTATACTCCTTTACTATCTAGCAGAGCCTTAACCTTAGTAATAAGCTATTATCAGACTTATAATTCTTAATAAGCAGCTTGTGTTTATTCTTAGTAGTCTCCTTGCTAAGAGAGTGCTTTATAACTTACTAGGGCAGTAAGTATAGCATTAGGTATACTAGAGATAACACAGGCTAAGCCTTAATAATTAGAGAAGAGATTAATGTTTTAATTACTGCTAGTAGTAATTTCTGCGCAGCTATTAGCTATGCAAACTGTTTAAATACACAAGATTCCTTATATTAGAATGCTTACTTATCTTGCTAATTAATACCTTTAACAACCTTAGGGCTAGTTTAGTAGTTAATAAGTAACTACATATCTTAGTTGTAGCTAGGTAGAATAAATATACTATTATTTTAACTAAGGCTCTTTAGGGACGTAGCTATATAGACTATTTACCCCTACTATACTATATGTAATTACTAGTAGTTCTATAGGTAATAAAAAAGACAGTGTTACTAGGCTAGATACAACATACCCTAGCGCAGAGACTATAATAATAGAGGTAATAATAATAAAATAGTAAACTTAGTAAAGTAGGTCTGTGTTAAGCCCTCTAATTAGTATAAGAAGATTATAGAGTATAATGTAATATGTAATAGAGTTAATATAATTAAGGTAGAGGATAACTAACTACGCACACACTACAGGTTTAGGCTTATGTATCTATCTATACTAATTATAAGAGAACTAACAGGACTGTTAACTGTACTGTAAGCTAATATAGATTAAAACCTATATAAGAATATACAACTCTTTAGTATAAGCTTACTAAGTTTCCTATAGTATATATTATACGCAACCTAGCTTATAAACATACTCTACTTTATAGTATAGTTAGACAGTATTAACTAATATATACTAAGAAGCTATATTAGGAGACAGCCTAGTATTTCCTATAATAAGGCTGTATATAACTATATACAACCTAGCTTATAAACATACTCTGCGTTATAGTATAGTTAAACAATATTAACTAATATATACTAGAAAGCTATATTAGAAGACAGCTTAGCATTTCCTGTAATAAGGCTATATATAACCTAGCTTATAAATATACTCTGCCTTACAGTATAGTTAGATAGTATTAACTAATATATCCTAGAAAGCTATGTTAGAAGACAGCCTAGCCTTTTCTATAAGTAGAGCGTATATAATCTAGCTTATAAATATACTCTGCCTTATAGTACAGTTAAACAGTATTAACTAATATATACTAGAAAGCTATATTAGAAAACAAGTTAGCCTTTCTTTTCCTGTAATAAGGCTATACGTAACCTAGCTTGTAAATATACTCTGCCTTATAGTACAGTTAGACAATATTAACTAAGATATCCTAGAAAGCTATATTAGAAGATAGGTTAGCTTTTCTTTTCCTGTAATAAGGCTGTATATAACCTAGCTTGCAAACATACTCTTAACAGTACTCTGTTTTATAGTATATATTAATAGTATTAAACAAAACTGCCTTTAAGGTCTAGACAATAACAAGATTACTAGATTTAATATGCAGGTACTGCCTAAAACGTGTACTCTCCTACAGAGGCATAGCATAGTATCTATTCTCCTGTTAGAAGAACCTAAAGAACTAGTGTTAACCTAGTATAAGTAAGCTAGGGGTTCTAGCTAACTTAAAATAATGTTGTAGACATTTAAAAATTGCAACTATTATTGTAATATACATAAGAGATTTGCATAAAGCATAGAAGCCTTAAGCAGACACTAAGTCTATAATAGAGCATTTACTCTTACACACGCGCATTAAGAAAGCAGCACTTAGCAACAAGCTAGACCTAATTTTATCTTCTAGTTTTTAAGGAGATTTATATACGCTAGCCCTATATTAATATAGTAATAAAAGCAACCTAGTTATGTGTTTATTGCTATTAGGCAATAGCTATGTTATAGGTACGTTAGATGCTATAAAGCACAATAGAATTCTATTAGTAATATTACTACAGTCCCTCTTTAAGGTAACTTATATGTCTAATAATAGTATACTAGTAGGTTAAAGCTAGATAGCTAAACAGAGGTACCTAGTTTTCTACATATGTAAATAGGAACATAACTACTAATATAACAATAGCAGAATTCTATAACTAAATAATTCTAGTAAGTATAGCTTTAAGTCTTAATTAGACTATATATTTATATTCTAGTTGCAGAAGGTCTAATGCATATATAGAGACGTTTAATCCCTACTGTCTAATCTATGTATAGAAAAGCTCTGTAATATATTATTATTCTTAAGCACCTGCTAGTAGAACTAAAAGTTAGAGCGTATCCCCTTTAGTATACCTAGTAAGAGTTTCTAAGTTAACTGCCTTAAGGTTCCTATAGGTGTAAATAGAGATAGTCTACCTATTATAACTAAGATAGTGTGCTGCAATACCTTAGAGGTTGTATAGTTTCTACTAGGCTACTAACTGTTTAAAGAAACTATACACTATAGGCCTGTTAAACTATTCTAGAACAAATTAAGTAGAGTATAAGTTTATAACAAACTACACACTAGTAATTAGTAGTAAGAGACATAAGTAAAGCTACTACTAGGCGTAATAGTAGTACTAATAATAATAGTAGTAGACAAGACCTTAATAACTATATTACACAGTAATATAGTATATTAGCCTGTCTATCTAACAATAGGAAATATTAAGAGAGATGTTTAACATGCTTATAATTAGTGTAGTATTATATTGCTTAGGTTTGTACTAGAAATAGATTATAGAAAGAATAGTAGTAAGGAAAGTATAAAGTATATACTATACTATAGTGCTATATCTTATATACTGCGCTGTAAGTTTTACTACTCTTATTTTATACTCTAGTCTATAGTATATAAAAGTATTTACTAACATGCGTATAGCACTAGAAGCAATTAGCTAAGCTAGCAAAGATATATTATGCGCTAATAGCTAGACATGTAGATACTATACAATACTATACAGTGTTATTACAGACTACTAAGAACAGATGCTTATAACAGGAGTTAAGAACAACTAGTATTGTATAATCTATAAGGTTCCTCTAAGAGAATAAGGAGATTTGCTAAAAGGCCTATAGGATCTTAGGATATACTAAGACACATAAGAGTAGATATAAAGGTAACGCTCTATACATGTTAACCTATTAAGCAATAACTAGGTGTATAACGCACTATGTTTTATATAGAACTATAAGCACTTTAATATCTATAAGGGTATACTTGCAGATCTCTTACACTAGCTTCTTAAGAGACTAGTTATGTATATAGTAAAATAGCTCTAGCAGTATATTAGTTAAGTTATACTAAAGAAACAAGCACTAAGAGGGAGAAAGGTAGCGTAGATAAGGAAGACTCTACTTAACTAACGTTTTAAAGACGTGCTAGTATACACAGCACTATACAGATTTGCTTAAATAGACTTTAGTAAAGTTACACAGTAGACTAGTAATAAGCAGAAAGTACTTATAAGACAGCTTGTTCTAGTTGTTACACTTATTCTATATAAAGAACACTTATACGTATTACACTTTACTAAAGCAGTGTGTAACTTTATTATAATTGCCTAATACAGATTATATAATAATAACACGCTTACCTACCTTAATAATGCTTTAAAGCAGATAGATGTACTTAAGCACTTATTCTAGACCTTCTGTCTACGTAATAAAGATAAACTGTATACAAGGCACTTTAATCTGCCTAAACTCTATAGATTAACATACTAGAAGCACTTTATTAAGACTTACAGAAGTCCTAATAGGTATAACACTAGTTCTAATAGGGAAGCGCTATATAACTTCTTACTAAAGGTTATGTATAAGCTTACTAATAAAAGAGATTTCCTTATATAAATTAGTTGCTTAAATAGTTAAATAGTTGTATTACTGTCCCTTAAAGCCTATATAATTGCTAAAAGCAGTAATTATACTAGCAATATAATAAGGCAGGTAGATAATATCTATGTAAATATAGTGTTAGGTCCTGTTTAGCTGCGCTATATTAGCTAGGGTCTAGGCTAAACATTTAATATATAGGCGCAACACTTAGGGGCGCATGCTATGCTAACAGGCATATAGGTGCCTATTAAAGAGGCAGCTTGTCTGTCTAGTATCTCTAACCTAAACATTATGTTAGCAGTATTTATATAAGATTAAGTAGGTATCTGTACTCTACGTAATAGTATAAACATAGATACTACTTCTCTAGTTCTAACAATTAAAGCTAAAGTACTTAAATAGATAGAGAGCGCAGTTATTTAGGTACATCTATCTATAACTTGCTAGAAGCAAAAGAGTAAACATCCTACTAACACTAAGTTTACTACTTAGCAGTATATTAGATGCAGGCTATAGAGTACTTTAAAGGAATAGAGGAAGGATTTTATAATAGCTACTAAATCTAGTAATTAA
>SATZ01000536.1:0-24359 GCA_004335205.1 Ascochyta viciae-villosae | reverse complement strand
AGAGAAAAGCAAGCTCTATATTATTATAATATTATTATCTATTAATAAGCACTTAGTAAAACCTAATACACGTAGCAGGCGTTAGGGCTGTTTTCTTAATATTAGATAGACGTTAGATAGACGTTAGGGCTGTTTTCTTAACGTTAGATAGACGTTAGGGCTGTTTTCTTAACGTACTACAACATTCTACACATATGCTTAACGTACTACGCCTGCTATAACCTACTAGTAATAGTATATATATAATAAGACTTTAGTGTTTTTTAAAAATTGCAATAGCAAAATTTTTTCCTAATATAGAGAAGCTACTTAACTGTAGCTAGATTAAGAACACAAAGAGCGCAGCTAGTAACAACTCTGCTAAGTTATAGTTTAGCTTTGCATATATCTAGGCTAATAACACAGGCTTACTATAAGACAACCTTAACATTATTAAAGAGGAGGTTGCTCTAGACCCTAGCGTGTAGAATAAAATTCTAAAGAAGCGTTAAGCGCAGGCTGCTACTAAAGCCTTTGCTAGAGCATACGCTCTAAGCAGAGGTAAGCACGCTAGAGTTGTAAGTATTTAGATAGGTAGTATAACTACTTCTACTAACTTGTTGCAGAATATTAACTATATAACTAAGCAGGAGAAAGCGTAAGAAGGTACAGACAGTAAAGAAGAAGCTGCGCCTTCTTTGCCTGTTAAGGTTAACAAAAGGAAAGAGAAAAAGCAATCTAATTCTAAGAGTAATACTAACTTCTAAGCTAATTCTAATAAAGATACTAACATTAAGATTAAAGCAGAGAGCAATGTGTAGTAAGAGCTTGTAGATTACAACTAGCAGCATAGTGTTAGCAGGCTTACTTATTAGTCTCTAAACTAGCTAAGCCTGCTATATAGCAGAGATATACTTTGTTTTCCTGCTTAAACTGCTGCTTCTGTGTAATGCAGCCCTACTAAGCTGCTAAATAAGAGTAGTAGTAAGTAGTAAGTTTTATTATTAACTATAGTTGTTAATACTCTAAAGCTAGCTAAGAGAGATACTAAACGCCTAACAGTTATCTTATTAATCTCTCCTCTAGTATCTCTAAAACTAATACTAATACTATTAGTTAAGCCTGTTATCTACGTAGATATTTCTATCTGCCCTCTCTTTAAACTAACAAATCTCCTCTACACACACTACAGCAGCCCTGCCTACTATAAGCTGTACCTCTCTAGTACCTACAAATTTAAGACTACTAGTGTTAGGCACTACAGCCTTTACAGCCTAGTATACTACAGCTATAGCTGTATATACTAACGTATTATATTAGAAACACAGGTATATAATATGCTCTAAGCACTTAAGAACTTAACTAAGAAGAAAGAGCTTATTAACCTTATAATAAATTACCTCTGCAGCGTTAAAGGTACCTTAGTGTAGTAGAGATAGTAGGACTGTAAAAAGGCTGCAGGTATACTAACAATATTACAGCATTTAATAACGCTGTTACTTCTACAACTAGGACTAGGCTACTGCTGCAGGCTACTGCTAGTAGATCTGCACCTTCTACAGATCTAACACCTAGACCCTCTTAGCTAAACTAGTATAATAAGTACAGCTAGGGCTAGTACAGACTAGACATTCTGCCCTATTAACAGCAGAATGCACAGTAGATAGCAGTTCCTAGTAGCTATAGGGCAGGTTATAGACAGGCTATGCTAAGGAACTATCTAAGTAGAAGAAGCGCAACTAAGAAAAAACTGCAGGTATACTAGGTAATATTGTAGCAACTAGCAATGCTAAAGTTTCTATAATATAAGCTAGGACCCTGTTGTAAGTAGGTATTCTAGTATATAGTTAACTGTCTAGTTTATAGTTTTAAGATAACACACTTACATAATATAAGAACAACAGCTCTACTATAGCTAAGAGTTAAATACAGTAACTTTTAAAGTAGTAACTAGACGCTTAATATAGATATAAAGGTTAGATATATAACAGAACAGGCTAGACTTTAACGTTGTAGTAGTAAGAGCTAGGTATATAATAGTTTTAATAATATGTTTATTAGCTGTGCTTAGCCCTAAACAAGAGCGTAGTAGCATTGTATATAGCTTACACTACTAGTATAGCATAAGCAGAAGCTCTTAGTACTTAACAGATTATTGCTATTAAAGAGTGTATAGTTAATAGGTTGTAACTAAGTAAGTAAGATAAGTGTTATTAAAAGTTTTATAGGTGTATAGAGGTAAGTAGTTTTGTATTTAGATATATAAGAGCTAGGAAAAGATAAAAGAGAACATAATACGTGCTAATAAGGCACGCTATATAGACTATAGGGTAAAGTATAGTAAAGGCGTATACTGTACTAGGGAGCTAGTACAGTAAGAGCATGTACTGTACTATAGGACAGAGTATAGTAAGAGCATATACTGTACTATAGGGCAGAGTACAGTAAGGGTATATACTATACTATAGGTTAGAGTATAGCAAGAGTATACACTGTACTATAAGGCAGAGTATAGTAAAAGTATATACTGTACTATAAGTTAGAGTATAGTAAGAGTACGCACTATACTATAAGGTAGAGTATAGTAAGGGTATATACTGTACTGTAAGGCAGATTATAGTAAGAGTATATACAGTACTATAAGGCAGAGTACAGTAAGGGCATATACTGTCTTCTTAATAGCAATTCTAGTGTACAGACTGTAATTAATAACTTATTATATAACTGTTTAAGGTTGTAGTAATATATTAAATGCAAATTAGCAACGTTAGTGTTATCTAGCAAACGTTAAGCAGGTATTAAGGCTGTTTAGAAAATATAGAGCAGGCGTTAAGGCTGTTTAGAAAACGTAGAGCAGGCGTTAAGGCTGTTTAGAAAATATAGAGCAGGGGTTAAGGCTGTTTAGAAAACATTAAGCAGGCGTTAGGGCTGTTTTAAAAACGTAGCAGGTTATATCTATTAATACGCTAAATACAAAAGTCTTACGCAAGCAATTTTACAATTATAGTATAAGGATTGTAGTAATAATATTTATCTAGGTAATTATTAAAACATATAAGCTGTAGTATAGAGATAGTGTGTTTTGTGTACAGATAGAATGTAAGTTCTACTAATACTATAGCCTATAGTACACTTCTATGTTTTCTTAAAATTAAAATAGTAAAATTTTTTCCTAATATAGACTCTTTCTATATACTCTGCTTCTTACTGTAGATCTAGTAAAGAGCACTAGAGAAGCTACTAAGCAAGAAATTAAGAGCTATTAAGGAAGAGTTAGATTAGTACTATACACTGCAATTATACTATAACTAGATATAGTGTTTATAGCAGCTAAACTATTCTTATACCTTACTAATCTAAGTAAGAAGTATATTAAAGCAGTACACTAAACAATTGTCTACTTATACTAAACTAGGTATTAGTTAATCTAATATAGCAGGTAAAGTAGAGCTAAGCTGCTTATTTACAGCAATTTGTTGTTTACTAATAATATTAAGACTTAGCAATCTTCTTATAGGTACCTTATAATGCTCTTTAGTAGGCTAATAGTATAGAAAGTATCCTAGCAAGCTACTGTTACTACCTCTACTACTAAGGCAGAGCTCTTAGTACTTAAGTATGTTACTAAAGAGACTATAGCGCTTAAATAGCTATTTACTAAGCTTACACTAATTCTAAGAGCTGCCTTAATAATCTTCTATAACAACTAGCAAATAATTAGGCTAGTAGTTAGAGAGAATAAGTGTATAACAACACAGCTGCGCTATATAGATATACAGAATATGTAGTTATAATAAGAGTATACTGTAGGTATATTTAAAGTGCTCTATCTCTCTACTAATAGTGTACTAGCAGATAGATTAATAAAAAATCTCTTTAGGCAGTGATTTAAGAGCTTTAGAAAGCAGCTTAACTTTAAGAATATGTTGCAGTAAAGGTTACACATCACATAAGTACCGGATCAAAACACATGGCCCATCACAGATCATCACGGAACCTGATCCTAGAGTACAATCTCCCTCTCTGGAACACTTAGAGATTAATCCTGATACTACAGGTATATAGATGTGATCCTTTACTACAATAATAATACAAGGAACTTGATTACCTCTTTCACTCATTAATCACTCTTTCTAGTTCTCTTAGCTCCAACAGTTATAAGCCTAGTTGTATAAAGACTACACAGTAGATTTTCCCTGCGTACTTTGTATAGCTAAGAAGCTAGTTAAGATTAATTATATACTTTTAAACACCTAATCCTCTCTCAATTCCAACTATAGAATCCAACTCTCAACTATCAACTGGACAGGTTCTCCTCAAGAACAGATCTGATTGGCCATACTAGTTTGCCTAGCTTAAGCTCTATGCGAGAGACAAGGCAGTATAGGATCAGATCAATCCAGATAGCGAAACCGTCGCAACAATTGACAAGCAGGAACCTGAGTATCCTGAACTCCTACCTAAACTACTGAAACCTTTAAAACTATCTGTCCTAAACACTCTAGGGAGCAGCAACAAATCTACGATCAATGTTGCCAGCACACCTAATCAATCTTCTAAGGATTAAGAGAAATACAAACTGGAACTCTAGATGTACAACCTTAAGACAGAGGCATATGAGCTTGCTATTAAGGATCATCCTAAGGATGTCTAGAAATACAAAATCGCAACCTTAAAATAGGTTAGAATGTTAGCTAAACTGAGCAACATCTGAGACTGGATTAACAAGACTGTTTCAGCCAATTTGATGGCTCTAGTATTAATTAAGATGCTGAATTCTTAAGAATCAACCCTACAGGCTCTAATCTAAATCCTTAAGAATGATCTTGCCCTAACAGATAGCAACACAATGCATCTAGTCTGACAGCAATATCGATCTCATCTTAAGAAGGCCTGATCAGGCTAGATGTTACTAGAGAAGTAGTTTAATGAATGGCAAGTCCTTTACAGCAAAGCTTAAGCATTTAAGATTACTAAGATTAAGGGACAACTTGCCCTTACAGATTTCCTTAATGTAATTGCTCCTAAAATTGCCCCTGAATAGTCTTGCATGATAAAACAGCAGGTAATTATAGATTTAGCGTTTAATTGACTACTAATGAGTATGTATGATCTCTTAAAGGTCTTTACTCTAATGCTCTAAGAACAAGCAATTAGCTATGTTAGAGGCAAAGGAAACACAGCCTTTGCAACCCTAGGAGGAAACTCTGACTAGGATAAAAAGACTGGATTAAACAGAAAGGGATGCCCTTGCAAACCTAAAGGACTCTACACTTAAGATCTAATTAACTGCCAAAGACTCTAGACTGCTGTTACAGGATCTACCCCTGCTAGATTACTAAAGATCTCTTTGTTAAATTTTGACAAGACAAAGATTAAGGAAAGACTCAACAGTTCTAAATAGACCAAGCTAAGGGAACAGATCAAGGAAGCTAGATAGAAGACTAGAACGACTGGATCAACCAGGGACGCACCTACCTCAGCGAAATTTCCTGGATCAATCTTAGCAGCCGTTATTAATCCCTCCTAATTTAATCTAGAAACAGACAGAGTATACTCCGCAATTAAGTACAAGCATCCTCTGTCTATAAGCACTATCCTTAACAGAGGAGGAGCAGTTTATCTAGTTAATGACTAATTACTACTTGTTCCTAGATTATTTAAACAATCTGATCCTAATGATACTATTAATGCAGGAACTCAATCTCTTCTAGTATTAGGATTAGGAAATCAAATCCTTAAAGGAGTACTCAACGGGAACAATGGACTAAAGACTGAAGATCTAGTCCTTAAGAACGTTAAGGTAGTTAAGGGTTTCCACGTTAATATTGTATCTAAGGCACGTCTTAAACAGTTAGGTATATAGTACCTCAGTTTAGACAACACACTTAGGCATAGAACGATCAAGAACAACGTGATTATAGCTAAGCTACACACTGCTCATAATCTCGCTTTTATTGAATACAACAAGGTTTCCTTTTACTCTACTCCTAACGTAAACGCAACAGCAAAATTATTAAAACCTACAGCAAGATCAGACAGTGAAGAACTATGGCATTAAAGATCAGGTTACCTAGGATAGAGAGCACTTCAATTATTGGCACAAGCCGCTCAGAACGTCTATATCAACAGAACCAAAAGGATAGAATGTTAGGATTGTTTAATCACTTACTTAACACAAGTTATATTAAGGCGTCTAAGAGAACAATCACTAAGGCCGTTCTACAGGATTTCATAGGACCTTTTCAACATGCCAACTGGTTAAATGAACGAAGAATAGACAATGATTATTAAAGAAGATCACTTAGGAAAACTCTTTAACTACAATCTTCAATCTAAAAGCTTAGATAAGATTATAAGAATTATTGAACCATTTAAGGAATAGGTTAAGCAAAAGTATTAACTTAATATTGTTGAAATCCACTAGGATAACGATACAGCCACTAAACTATAGAGAGGTCGATCACAGTATAAAGAATGGGCAGATTAAAAGGGAATTAAGATACTTACCCCTCTGCCTTACACTCATGAACCAAACAGATCAGCTAAAAGGGCAGGACAAGAGTTAATCACCAAGTCTATAAAGATAAGAACTGGAGCGAATCTCCTAGCAAAGCTCTGGCTAGAAATTATAGACTCTGCTGCCTATTTACACAGGATCAGCCCAACAGCAATCTATAACTTCTAATTACCTAACAAAGTGCTTGAAAATTGGTTTAGGCAGTACTTTAGATGGTACGAACCAGCTTAGATCAGGCACAGAACAGCTAATCTACGACTAGATTAGAGTAGCATATACGCCTATAGCTGCAGAGCTTACCCTCTTAACAGAGATAGGGCAGCAGGGCAAGATAGACGTAGGTTTAAGATTAATCTACGCGGACACATTGGATATTTAGTAAGCTATAAAGCCTCTAATATCTACAAAATATAGGTCCTATCAATTAATTAAGTGATTATTACAAGGAATGTTACTTTTAACGAATCTCTGTTCTATAAAGGAAAGAAAGATAAAGAAATAACAAAAGCCTAAGCGATTTAGATCGCCGATATCCTTTGCGACGGAGAACTTGATGATCTAGGTCAGGATCTTGATATCCCGGACCTTAGAGATTGGACGCAATCTAACATAGTTAGATTAACTACTAAGCAAGAGCTTAGGGGTAAAGCGACTCTACCAACTAATTCTGGAACTGGCCTAGTTTAAGATCAAGACATATAAGTCACAGATACTGAGCGGGGTGATTACAAGGCTAGTAATTGCCTAGAAGTCTGCCTAGATCAACCTGACAACATTAGATTGCTGACACTAGAACAGACTCCTGAACTGACTGATCTAGGAACAGGGGTACTGGTGTTACACAATTAGGATGATTGTTTAGGGATAAACAGTTAACAGGAAGTTAACATGCCTGTAAGAGCTGACCTGTTGCGTCCTAGTAATCAGATAGGATTACGTAAGTTAAGGCAGGAGCGCCTAACTAGTTCTAATACCCGCTCTGCTAGCGCTGCTTCTGCTACTTTAGACAGGACAAGGAATGCACTAACACAAAGAACAAGTTGAAGGATCAGAGGCCAACAGCTAGAAACAAATCAACTGGCTAACGTTTATTTACTACTCCAAAGAAGAAAGGATTGCAACAATTAACTAGGGGGTAGTAGTTAAAGGAGTGTTAATGCATTAATCGCGAATCTAATAAACAATCTAATCAACAACTTTAAAGACACGTTCCTTACAGGAACACACTGGGCCTAGGATGAACAATCTAGTTACAAAACACTAAACTCAGTAGTTATAGCAGCTACACTAAGCACAAAAACTAATCTATTAACACAACCTTCACAAATGCATTGTGACGATCTTCCTCCACTACTAAGCACCTAGAAACAACTTTTGCAACATCCTATGAAACTGTTGCTTATAGACGCTTTAAGAAAGGAGATCAATTAGATAATAAAGAAAGGAATATAGACAGAGATACTAAGATTAGACACAAACGATCGGCTATTACTACTAAAATAGGTATGGACGTACAAGTTTAATGAAGATAGCTACTTTGTTAAGTGCAAAGCCTGTATTGTTGTAAGAGGGGATCTACAAGAAACAGATTCTCTACAATCAACGTATGCAGCAACCCTCGCAGCAAAGTCATTCCGAGCTATAATAGTAATTGCGGCTCAGTTTAATCTGGAAATTATGCAGTACAACATTGTTAGAGCGTTCCTTAATGCTCTGATCACTGCAGAAAACCTAGTACTATGCGACATACTAGAAGGATTTTAGAAGACTGGATATTGTGTTAGACTTAATTAAGCACTTTATAGATTAAGAGAATCACCACTCCTTTAGTACGAGGAATTCTCCAACTCCCTTTAATTAATTAGTTTAGAGTTAAGCAAGGAAGAGCCTTGTCTCTTCTTTGACAAAAGCTGTAGGATTATTGTACTTTTCTACGTTAATAACATACTTCTGCTCTATCCTAAGGCATATAAACAAGAAGCAAAGCTCCTTTAGAAGAAGATTATGGACAAATACAAAATCCAAGATTAAGGACCAGTGAAATGGTTCCTAGGGATCAGGGTAATCTAAGACAGAAACCTTAGGACTATTACGCTTTTGCACGACGCCTACATTGACAAGATTACTAAGAAGTTTAATCTTAGCACAGGCTTCTTTCTACCTACACCTCTACTATCTAAAGATTTGATCAAAAACACTGGAGAAGCATCTAAGAAGGAGATCAAAGAATACTAAGAAAAGGTTAGATTAGTCCTCTACACGGCAATTATGCTTCGACCTAACATTGCTTTCTCTGTCTCTAAGTTATCTTACTTTCTAACTAACCTAAGTAATCAACACTAAAAAGCTGTTAACAGGGTTATTATGTATCTGTACAGAACAAGATTTAAAGGGATTTAATACAGAAACTACAACAGATCAGAACTGACGATCTGCAGAGATGCTTTATTTGCTAACGATCTAGAAACTTAAAGATTATCCTATGGCTACCTGATTATGTTGTTTAGAGGACCTATACTATAGAAAGCAACAAGGCAAAGCACTGTTACTACATCAACAACAGAAGCCAAATTGCTAGCCCTAGAGTACGTTTTAAAAGAGACAATTGCAATTAAACAGTTCTTTAATGAATTACAACTTGAGATTAGCAATGCCTAGACTATATAGTGTGATAACCTACAAACTATTTGACTAGTAGTAGGAGCAAACGAAAGGATCACAACCAGACTTTAACACGTCAACATTTAGAATATGTGGTTAAGACAGGAGTATGCCAGAGGTACAATTCAGATTAGTTATCTAGATACTAACAGCATGCTGGCTGACGGATTAACGAAATCGCTTACTTATTAGCAGTTTAACAAGTTTAAACAGCTGATTAATCTTTATAACAGAAGCGAACAATTAAAGCAAAAAGCTACAACAGAAGAGATAAAGGTTATTAGAGTAGATTAATCTAAAAGTACAGTATCCTACACACTAAAAATACTAGGCAGAATCCACTTCTATTTGTAAGTTAATTAAGAAGATTAATCAATTGTGGGTATGTTACTAAGACATAACGTTTACTAAACCCAGATCAGAGCGACTGCTCTATAATAGACAGGATCTCTCTAAGAAGGACGTACACCTAATCCACACAGCTAAGAATAGCTTAACAAGGGGAAGTCCTAGCACTAGGGAGATCAGCATACTGATCGTCTTAACTAACACCCTAATTATAAGCATAGCAAAGATTATAGGGTTGGGCGGCAGGATAGAAAGGACGACTAATTAAACAGGGATTAGGGCGGTGCAATGATCCTGATTGAGGGAGGGCATGCTGACCTAAGGGATGTCTACTACCGCTACAGAATTGACCAGGATCACTAATAGAGGCGCTACTAGACTGAGACGGATTATGACTAGGCAGGCTTGATCTGTAAAGATTGCTCCTTAACAATCCCTCCTTACTATGCATGCTCTTACCTACACAAGTAGGAGTAGGCAGAGCACTGCTCTGAGGATTAATAACAAATAGATCACCCTTAGACTAATTAGGTTGAGCTTGCTGCATAACTGCCTGTAGAGTAGATGGGGGCAAAGCAGCAGCAGGCAGATCAATCTAAGTAGGACCTTAAGTTGTAGTAACTAGAGCACAGGAGGGCGGAACAGTTGTTGTAACTAGAGCACAGGATAGCAGAACAGTTGTAGCAATTAGAGCATGGAATGGCAAAACAGCTGTTGAGATTGGAGCAGGCGGCAAGATCAAAGAAGAAGACGTAAGCGTCTGAGTACTGTTCCCTAAAGCAGCAGCAAGGATCTAATCCACGAGAGGCATACCTCTAGTCATGTTGTAGTCATTGTTCAGGCTTAGCTGGAGTGAGTTGACATAAGGATCAATCATAACCTGGCTATTAGTGATCTCCTAATCCTTCTTTGATGCCTTCGCTTTCTAATCCTTGTTTGCGTCTAGGGTCTTCTCCTCTATCTCAGCCTGTTTAATAAGCTTAAACAGAGCACAAAAGGCAGACCTCTGAGATTCCTGGATTAGTTAGGTATAATTAACAAATTCTAGGATTAACACTTACATAGCTCTTGTTATTGTTATAGGCCTTAGATGCCTGTTTGGCAGGTTCTTAAAGAGCAGCATGACTATAACCTAATTAGCAACGAGAACAATTAAAGATTAACACCTCTTTTACTTACAGAGGCAAACAGAGATGAGAGTAACACTTAACACAGCGCTTGCTGCTGTACTTAGAGTCTAACAAAAACAGACAATTATGGCATAAACTATTGCTAGTGCTACTAATTAGGCGACGAATGCACCTATTGCAGGGATACTTACGGAGCGGACTGATCGCAATCCTGTTTAATGAATAGTTGATCTAATTGTTCTAATCATCTTCCTTAGTCTAGAAGGCATTGAACTTGTCGCGTAGATTAAACAGCGCCTGATTATCAACCTCTAATCAATTGTACTCACCACCCTCGCTCTCTTGATTGTTAGACACCTTAATTGCTGTGCTAGAAGATTGGCCTGATTGAGAAGGTGTGGGAGTGGTTAGATTAGCTGTAGGACTGCGCTCTTTCTTGATCCTCTTCGCACCTGGATTAGCAAGGGCGCTTAAGGCACTTACTTGGCGCTTTGCGGGAGTCTCTTTCAACGTCTTTAATCTTGTTTTTGCTAGAGTAGTCGGCGCAGATTGTGCGCCTCTCTTACTACCGCCTTGCGAGCCTTTAGGCAGCATGTTATTGTTGATCACGCTGTAAGCGTATTGATTCAGAGCCTACAATCAGGATCAGCGACCGCGCAGAAAAATAAGGATTGATCGTATACTGTAAGAAGGTTGGTGTTAGGCAAGTGACTCGCTAATAGAGAGTATAGGGATAAGGAGTTGGAGCTTAACATGTTTTTGTTGTTGTTTTGTGCGTAGTCGTTTAGTAGTTGACCTGATTAGGCAACCATCTCTGGACTCTAATTATTAAGCGACTGCGCGCGCGTTAATCTGATCGGCCTACTAATAAGGAAGACTAGAGCGATAACAAACCTGCGGGATCAGGAACACTGATTGTAGACTAGCGCTCCTAGGGGGTGTGTTGTAGTGAAGGTTACACATCACATAAGTACCAGATCAAAACACATGGCCTATCACAGATTATTACAGAACCTGATCCTAGAGTACAATCTCCCTCTCTAGAACACTCAGAGATTAATCCTGATACTACAGGTATATAGATGTGATCCTTTACTACAATAATAATACAAGGAACTTAATTACCTCTTTCACTCATTAATCACTCTTTCTAGTTCTCTTAGCTCCAACAGAATATAATTACAACAGTTATAGAAGAGTAAGGTATAGGTATATATATAGATTAGAGAGAACAGAGTATTATTAAGAAGTTAAGCTCTATAGTGTTAGGCCTAATTAAAACAGAGAGAAGTTTACTAACTGTTGTAGTAAAGGTTACACATTACATAAGTGCTAGATTAGAATATATAGCCTATTACAGATTATTACAGAACCTAATTCTAGAGTATAATCTCCCTTTCTAGAACACTTAGAGATTAATCCTAATACTACAGGTATATAGATATAATCCTTTACTACAATAATAATACAAGAAACTTAATTACCTCTTTTACTTATTAATTACTCTTTCTAGTTCTCTTAGCTCTAACAGTTATAAGCCTAACGTTATAAAGACTACACAGTAGATTTTCCCTGCGTACTTTGTATAGCTAAGAAGCTAGTTAAGATTAATTATATACTTTTAAACACTTAATCCTCTCTTAATTCTAAACATAGAATCTAACTCTTAACTCTTAACTAGACAGGTTCTTCTTAAGAACAGATCTAATTAGCTATACTAGTTTGCCTAGCTTAAGCTCTATGTAAGAGACAAGGCAGTATAGGATTAGATTAATCTAGATAGCAAAACTGTTGCAATAATTAATAAGTAGGAACTAGAGTATCCTAAACTCCTGCTAGAACTACTAAAACCCTCTAAACTATCTGTCCTAAATACTCTAGGAAGCAGCAACAACTCTAAGACAAAAATTGTTAGTATACCTAATTAATTATCTAAGGATTAAGAGAAATATAGACTAGAACTCTAGGTGTATAATCCTAAGACAGAGGCGTATAAACTTGCTATTAAGGAGCATTTTAAGGATATCTAGAAATACAAGATTGTAACCTCTAAATAGGTTAGAATGTTAGCAAAGCTAAGCAATATCTAAGATTAGATTAACAAGACTGTTTTATCTAATTTAATAGCTCTAGTATTAATTAAGATGCTAAATTTATAAGAATTAACTCTATAGGCTCTAATCTAAATCCTTAAGAATAATCTTACTCTAACAGATAGTAATATAAGATATCTAGTCTAACAGTAATATTAATCTTATCTTAAGAAGGCCTAATTAGGCTAGATATTACTAGAGAAGTAGTTTAATAAATAGCAAGTCCTTTACAGCAAAGCTTAAGCATTTAAGATTACTAAGATTAAGAGATAACTTGCCTTTACTAATTTCCTTAATGCAATTGCTTCTAAAATTGCCCCTAAATAGTCTTGCTTAATAAAACAGCAAGTAATTATAGATTTAGCATTTAATTAACTACTAATAAGTATGTATAATCTCTTAAAGGTCTTTACTCTAATGCTCTAAGAATAAGCAATTAGCTATATTAGAGGCAAAGGAAATACAGCCTTTATAACCCTAGGAAGAAACTCTAACTAGGATAAAAAGACTAGATTAAACAGAAAGGGATGCTCTTATAAACCTAAAAGACTCTATACTTAGGATCTAATTAATTGCTAAAGACTCTAGACTGCTGTTATAGGATCTACCCCTGCTAAATTACTAAAGATCTCTTTGTTAAATTTTAATAAATTAAAGATTAAGGAAAGTGTTAATAATTCTAAATAGACTAAGCTAAAGGAATAGATTATAGAAGCTAGATAGAAGACTAGAATAACTAGATTAACTAGAGACGCACCTACCTTAGTAAAATTTCCTAGATTAATCTTAGCAGCTGTTATTAATCTCTTCTAATTTAAGCTAGAAACAGACAGAGTATACTCTGTAATTAAGTATAAGCATCCTCTATCTATAAGCACTATACTTAATAAAGAAGGAGCAGTTTATCTAGTTAATAACTAATTACTAGTTATTTCTAGATTATGTAAACAATCTAATCCTAATAATACTATTAATACAGGAACTTAATCTCTTCTAGTATTAGGATTAGAAAACTAAATTCTTAAAGAAGTACTTAACAGGAACAATAGACTAAAGACTAAGGATCTAGTCCTTAAGAACGTTAAGGTAGTTAAGGGTTTTTACGTTAATATTATATCTAAGGCACGTCTTAAACAGTTAGGTATATAGTACCTTAGTTAAGACAATATACTTAGGCATAGAATAATTAAGAACAATATAATTATAGCTAAGCTACACACTGCTTATAATCTTGCTTTTATTAAATATAACAAGGTTGCCTTTTACTCTACTCCTAACGTATACGCAATAGCAAAGTTATTAAAACCTATAGTAAGATTAGACAGTAAAGAGCTATAGTATAAAAGATTAGGTTACCTAAGATAGAGAGCACTTTAATTATTAGCATAAGCTGCTTAGAACGTCTATATTAACAGAACTAAAAGGATAGAATGTTAGGATTGTTTAATTACTTACTTAACATAAGTTATATTAAGGCGTCTAAGAGAACAATTACTAAGGCTGTTCTACAGGATTTTATAGGACCTTTTTAACATGCTAACTAGTTAAATAAATAAAGAATAGACAATAATTATTAAAGAAGATTACTTAGGAAAACTCTTTAATTACAATCTTTAATCTAAGAGCTTAGACAAGATTATAAGAATTATTAAACCATTTAAGAAATAGGTTTAGTAAAAGTATTAACTTAATATTGTTGAAATCTACTAAGATAATAATACAGCTACTAAACTATAGAGAGGTTAATTACAGTATAAAGAATAGGCAGATTAAAAGGGAATTAAGATACTTACTCCTCCTTCTTACACTTACAAACTAAACAGTTTAGCTAAGAGGGCAGGAAAAGAGTTAATTACTAAATCTATAAAGATAAGGACTAGAGCAAATCTCCTAGCAAAGCTCTAGCTAGAGATTATAGACTCTGCAGCTTATCTTTATAGGATTAGTCCTACAGCAATCTATAACTTCTAATCTCTTAACAAAGTGCTTAATAACTAGTTTAGACAGTACTTTAGGTAGTACAAACTAGCTTAAGTTAGGTATAGAACAGCTAATCTACAACTAGACTAGAGTAGCATATACGCCTATAGCTGTAGAGCTTATCCTCTTAACAGAGATAGAGCAGCAGGGCAAAATAGACGTAGGTTTAAGATTAATCTACACAGATATATTAGATATTTAGTAGGCTATAAAGCCTCTAACATCTATAAAATATAGGTCCTATTAATTAATTAAGTAATTATTATAAAGAACGTTATATTTAACAAATCTCTGTTCTATAAAGGAAAGAAAGATAAAGGAATAACAAAAGACTAAGTAATTTAGATTGCTAATATCCTTTACAACAGAGAACTTAATAATCTAGGTTAGGATCTTAATATCCCTAACCTTAGAGATTAGACGTAATCTAACATAGTTAGATTAACTACTAAGCAAGAGCTTAGAGGTAAAGTAACTCTACTAACTAATTCTAGAACTAGCCTAGTTTAAGATTAAGACATATAAGTTATAGATACTAAGCAAGGTAATTACAAGACTAGTAATTGCCTAGAAGTCTGCCTAGATTAACCTAACAATATTAGATTGCTAACACTAGAACAGACTTCTAAACTAACTAATCTAGGAACAGAGGTACTAGTGTTATACAATTAGAATAATTGTTTAGAAATAAACAGTTAACAGGAAGTTAATACGCCTATAAGAGCTAACCTGTTATATCTTAGTAATTAGATAGGATTATATAAGTTAAGGTAGGAGCACCTAACTAGTTCTAATACCTGCTCTGCTAGCGCTGCTTCTGCTGCTTTAGACAGGATAAGAAATGCACTAATACAAAGAACAAGTTAAAGGATTAGAGACTAACAGCTAGAAATAAATTAACTAGCTAACGTTTATTTACTACTCTAAAGAAGAAAGGATTATAATAATTAACTAGGGGGTAGTAGTTAAAGGAGTGTTAATATATTAATTGCAAATCTAATAAATAATCTAATTAATAACTTTAAAGACACATTCCTTACAGGAACAAACTAGGCCTAGGATAAATAATCTAGCTATAAAACACTAAACTTAGTAGTTATAGCAGCTACACTAAGTATAAAAACTAATATATTAATATAACCTTTATAAAAGTATTAAGATAATCTTCTCCTACTACTAAGTACCTAGAAACAGCTTCTACAACATTCTATAAAACTGTTGCTTATAGACGCTTTAAGGAAGGAGATTAATTAGATAATAAAGAAAGGAATATAGACAGAGATACTAAGATTAGACATAAATAATTGCCTATTACTACTAAAATAGGTATAGACGTACAAGTTTAATAAAGATAGCTACTTTATTAAGTGTAAAGCCTATATTATTATAAGAGAGGATCTGCAAGAAACAGATTCTCTATAATTAACATATTTAGTAACTCTTACAGCAAAGTTATTCTAAGCTATAATAGTAATTACAGCTTAGTTTAATCTAGAAATTATGCAGTACAACGTTGTTAGAGCATTTCTTAACACTTTAATTACTGCAGAAAACCTAGTACTATACAACATACTAAAAGGATTTTAGAAGACTAGATACTGTGTTAGACTTAATTAAGCACTTTATAGATTAAGAGAATTACTACTTCTTTAGTATAAGGAATTTTCTAACTCTCTTTAATTAATTAGTTTAGAGTTAAGTAAGAGAGAGCCTTGTCTCTTCTTTAACAAAAGTTGTAGGATTATTATACTTTTCTACGTTAATAACATACTTCTACTCTATCCTAAGGTATATAAACAAGAAGCAAAGCTCTTTTAGAAGAAGATTATAGACAAATATAAAATCTAAGATTAAGGACTAGTAAAATAGTTCCTAGGGATTAGGGTAATCTAAGACAGAAACCTTAGAACTATTACACTTTTACACAATGCCTATATTAATAAGATTACTAAGAAGTTTAATCTTAGTACAGGCTTCTTTCTACCTATACCTCTACTATCTAAAGATTTAATTAAAAAGACTAGAGAAGCATCTAAGAAGGAGATTAAAGAATACTAAGAAAAGGTTAGATTAGTCCTTTACACAGCGATTATGCTTTAACCTAACATTACTTTCTTAGTCTCTAAGTTATCTTACTTTCTAACTAACCTAAGTAATTAACACTAAAAAGCTGTTAATAGGGTTATTATAAATCTGTATAGAATAAGATTTAAAGAGATTTAATACAGAAACTATAACAGATTAGAACTAACAATCTACAGAGATACTTTATTTGCTAATAATCTAGAAACTTAAAGATTATTCTATAGCTACCTAATTATGTTGTTTAGAGGACCTATACTATAGAAAGTAATAAGGTAAAGCACTGTTACTACATTAACAATAGAAGCTAAATTACTAGCTCTAGAGTCTGTTTTAAAAGAGATAATTATAATTAAAAAATTCTTTAATAAATTACAACTTAAGATTAGCAATGCCTAGACTATATAGTGTAATAACCTAAAAACTATTTAACTAGTAGTAGGTGCAAACAAAAGGATTATAACTAGACTTTAATATATAGACATTTAAAACATGTAGTTAAAGACAGGAGTATATAAGAGGCACAATACAGATTAGTTATCTAGACACTAACAGCATACTAGCTAACAGATTAACAAAATTACTTACTTATTAGCAGTTTAATAAGTTTAAATAACTAATTAATGTATATAACAGGAGTAAACAATTAAAAGTAAAAGCTAGAATAGAAGAGATAAAGGTTATTAGAGTAGATTAATCTAGAAGTATAATATTCTACATACTAAAAACACTAGGCAGAATCTACTTCTATTTGTAAGTTAATTAAGAGGATTAATTAATTATTAGTATATTATAAAGACAGAATATCTATTAAACCCTAATTAGATTAACACATCTATAATAGACAGAATCTCTCTAAGTAAAACATATACCTAATCTACACAGCTAAGAATTGCTTAACAAAGAGAGGTCTTAGCACTAGAGAGATTAATATACTAATTGTCTTAACTAAAGCTCTAATTATAAGCATAGCAAAGATTATAGGGTTTTGCAGCAGGATAGAATAGACAGCTAATTAAACAAGAATTAGGGCTATAGAATAATCCTAATCTAAGAAGAGCATACTAACCTAAAGGGTGTCTACTACTGCTACAGAGTTAATTAGGATTACTAATAGAGGTGCTACTAGACTAAGACAGATTATAACTAGGCAGGCTTAATCTATAAAGTTTACTTCTTAATAATCTCTTCTTACTACGCGTGCTCTTACTTATATAAGTAGAAGTAGGCAGAGCACTGCTCTAAGGATTAGTAACAAATAGATTACTATTAGACTAATTAGGTTAAGTTTACTGTATAACTGCCTGTAGAGTAGATAGTAGCAAAGCAGTAGTAGATAGATTAGTCTAAGTAGGACCTTAAGTTGTACTAACTAGAGTACAGGAGGGTAGAACAGCTGTAGTAATTAGAGTATAGAAAGGCAAAATAGCAGTTAAGATTAGAGCAGGTAGTAAGATTAAAGAAGAAGACGTAAGTGTCTAAGGACTATTCTCTAAAGCAGCAGTAAGGATCTAATCTATAAGAGGTATACCTCTAGTGTTAGAGCTAAGAGAACTAGAAAGAGTAATTAATAAGTAAAAGAGGTAATTAAGTTCCTTGTATTATTATAGTAGTTAAGGATTACATCTATATACCTGTAGTATTAGGATTAATCTCTAAGTGTTCTAAAGAGGGAGATTGTACTCTAGAATTAGGTTTTGTAATAATCTATAATAGGTAGGATTAAGTTCTGTAATAATCTGTAATAAGCTATGTGTTCTAATCTAGCACTTATGTAATATGCAACCTTTACTGCAACACACCCCCTAGGAGCGCTAGTCTACAATTAGTATTCCTAATCTTGTAGGTTTGTTATCTCTCTAGTTTTCCTTATTAGTTGTTTAATTAGATTAACGTGCGCGCGTAGTTACTTAATAATCAGAGTCTAGAAATAGTTGCCTAATTAGGTTAACTACTAAACAACTATATACAAAACAACAACAAAGACATGTTAAGCTCTAACTCCTTATCCCTATACTCTCTATTAGTAAGTTACTTGCCTAACACTAACCTTCTTACAGTATACAATTAATCCTTATTTTTCTACGCAGTTACTAATCCTAATTATAGGCTCTAAATTAATATGCTTACAGCGTAATTAATAATAACATGCTGCCTAAAGGCTTACAAGGCAGTAGTAAGAGAAGTGCATAATCTGTGCTAACTACTCTAGCAAAAACAAGATTAAAGATGTTAAAAGAGACTTCTGCAAAGCGCTAAGCAAGTGCCTTAAGCGCCCTTACTAATCCTAGTGCAAAGAGGATTAAGAAAGAGCGTAGTCCTGTAGCTAATCTAACTGCTCCTACACCTTCTTAATTAGGCTAATCTTCTAGCACAGTAATTAAGTTGTCTAATAATTAAGAGAGTAAGGGTAGTAAGTATAATTAATTAGAGGTTAATAATTAGGCGCTGTTTAATCTATGTAATAAGTTTAATACTTTTTAGACTAAGGAAGATAATTAGAACAATTAGATTAACTATTTGTTAAACAGGATTGTAATTAGTCTGCTCTGCAAGTATCCCTGCAATAGGTGCGTTTGTTACCTAATTAGTAGCACTAGCAATAGTCTATGTTATAATTATCTGTTTTTGTTAGATTCTAAGTACAGCAGTAAGCGCTGTGTTAAGTGTTATTCTTATCCTTATTTGCCTCTGTAAGTAAAAGAGGTGTTAATCTTTAATTATTCTTGTTACTAATTAGGTTGTAGTTGTGCTACTCTTTAAGAACCTGCTAAACAGGCATCTAAGGCCTATAATAACAACAAGAGCTATGTAAGTGTTAATTCTAGAATTTGTTAATTATACCTAACTAATCTAGGAATTGCAGAGGTCTGCCTTTTATGCTCTGTTTAAGCTTATTAAACAGGCTAAGATAGAGGAGAAGACCCTAGACGTAAATAAGGATTAGAAAGCAAAGGCATTAAAGAAGGATTAGGAGATTACTAATAGCTAGGTTATAATTAATCTACATGTTAACTTGCTCTAGCTAAGCCTAAACAATAACTATAATATAACTAGAGGTATGCCTCTTATAGATTAGATCCTTGCTGCTACTTTAGGGAACAGTACTTAGACACTTACGTCTTCTTCTTTAATCTTGCTGCCTGCTCTAATCTTAACAGCTGTTTTGCTATTCTGTGCTCTAATTACTACAACTGCTCTACCCTCCTATGCTCTAGTTACTACAACTATTCTGCCTTCCTGTGCTCTAGTTACTACAATTGTTCTACCTTCCTATGCTCTAGTTACTGTAACTTAAGGTCCTACTTAGATTAATCTGCCTGCTGCTACTTTGCTACTATCTACTCTACAGGCAGTTATGCAGCAAGCTTAAACTAATTAGTCTGCTAGTAATCTATTTATTATTAATCCTTAGAGTAGTGCTCTGCCTACTCTTACTTGTGTAGGTAAGAGCACGTATAGTAAGAAGGGATTGTTAAGGAGTAATCTTTACAGATTAAGCCTGCCTAGTTAAAATCTGTCTTAGTCTAGTAGTACCTCTATTAGTAATTCTAGTTAATTCTGTAGCAGTAGTAGACATCCTTTAGGTTAGTATGCCCTCCCTTAATTAGGATTATTGCACTGCCCTAATCCCTGTTTAATTAGTTGTCCTTTCTATCCTGCTGCCTAATCTTATAATCTTTGCTATGCTTATAATTAGGGTGTTAGTTAAGACAATTAGTATGCTAATCCCTCTAGTGCTAGGACTTCCCCTTGTTAAGCTATTCTTAGCTGTGTAGATTAGGTGTACGTCCTTCTTAGAGAGATCCTGTCTATTATAGAGCAGTTACTCTAATCTAAGTTTAGTAAATATTATATCTTAGTAACATACCTATAATTAATTAATCTTCTTAATTAACTTACAAATAGAAGTAGATTCTGCCTAGTGTTTTTAGTGTGTAGGATACTGTACTTTTAGATTAATCTACTCTAATAACCTTTATCTCTTCTGTTGTAGCTTTTTATGTTAATTGTTTACTTTAGTTATAAAGATTAATTAGCTGTTTAAACTTGTTAAACTGTTAATAAGTAAGTAATTTTGTTAATCTGTTAGCTAGTATACTGTTAGTATCTAGATAACTAATCTAAATTGTACCTCTTGCATACTCCTGTCTTAACTACATATTCTAAATAATAACATGTTAAAGTCTAGTTGTAATCCTTTTGTTTGCTCCTACTACTAGTTAAATAGTTTATAGGTTATTACACTATATAGTCTAGGTATTGCTAATCTTATGTTGTAATTTATTAAAGAACTATTTAATTGTAATTGTCTCTTTTAAAACGTGCTCTAGGGCTAGCAATTTAGCTTCTGTTGTTAATGTAGTAACAGTGCTTTGTCTTGTTACTTTCTATAGTATAGGTCCTCTAAACAACATAATTAGGTAGCTATAGGATAATCTTTAAGTTTCTAGATTATTAGCAAATAAAGCATCTCTGCAGATTGTTAGTTCTAATCTGTTGTAGTTTCTGTATTAAATCCCTTTAAATCTTATTCTGTACAGATATATAATAACCCTGTTAACAGCTTTTTAGTGTTAATTACTTAGGTTAGTTAGAAAGTAAGATAACTTAGAGACAGAGAAAGCAATATTAGGTTAAAGCATAATTACTGTATAGAGGACTAATCTAACCTTTTCTTAGTATTCTTTAATCTTCTTCTTAGATGCTTCTCTAGTGTTTTTAATTAAATCTTTAGATAGTAGAGGTGTAGGTAGAAAGAAGCCTATGCTAAGATTAAACTTCTTAGTAATCTTATTAATATAGGCGTTGTGTAAAAGTGTAATAGTCCTAAGGTTTCTGTCTTAGATTACCCTAATCCCTAGGAACTATTTTACTAGTCCTTAATCTTAGATTTTGTATTTGTCTATAATCTTCTTCTAAAGAAGCTTTGCTTCTTGTTTATATGCCTTAGAATAGAGCAGAAGTATGTTATTAACGTAGAAAAGTATAATAATCCTATAACTTTTGTTAAAGAAGAGACAAGGCTCTTCCTTACTTAACTCTAAACTAATTAATTAAAGGGGGTTAGAGAATTCCTTGTACTAAAGGAGTAGTAATTCTCTTAATCTATAAAGTGCTTAATTAAGTCTAATATAATATCTAGTCTTCTAAAATCCTTCTAGTATGTTGCATAGTACTAGGTTTTCTGCAGTAATTAGAGCGTTAAGGAACGCTCTAACAACATTATACTGCATAATTTCTAGATCAAACTAAGCTGCAATTGCTATTATAGCCTAGAATAACTTTACTGTAAGGGTTGCTGCATATATTAATTGTAGAGAATCTGTTTCTTGCAGATCCCCTCTTATAATAATACAGGCTTTATACTTAACAAAGTAGCTATCTTTATTAAACTTGTACGTCTATACCTATTTTAGTAGTAATAGCTAATTATTTGTGTCTGATCTTAGTATCTCTGTCTATGTTCCTTTCTTTATTATCTAATTAATCTCCTTCCTTAATACATCTATAAGCAACAGTTTTATAGGATGTTGCAAAAGCTGTTTCTAGGTGCTTAGTAGTAGAGGAAGATTGTCTTAATGCATTTGTAAAGGTTGTGTTAATAGATTAGTTTTTATGCTTAGTGTAGCTGCTATAACTACTAAGTTTAGTGTTTTGTAACTAGATTGTTTATTCTAGACCTAGTGTGTTCCTGTAAGGAACGTGTCTTTAAAGTTATTAATTAGATTATTTATTAGATTTGCAATTAATGCATTAACACTCCTTTAACTACTACCCTCTAGTTAATTGTTATAATCCTTTCTTCTTTAGAGTAGTAAATAAACGTTAGCTAGTTAATTTATTTCTAGCTGTTAGCCTCTAATCCTTTAACTTGTTCTTTGTGTTAGTGTATTTCTTGTCCTGTCTAAAGCAGCAGAAGCAGCGCTAGCAGAGCAGGTATTAAAACTAGTTAGGCGCTCCTGCCTTAACTTACGTAATCCTATCTAATTACTAGGACACTACAGGTTAGCTCTTACAGGCATGTTAACTTCCTGTTAACTATTTATCCCTAAACAATTATCCTAATTGTGTAACACTAGTACCCCTATTCCTAGATTAGTTAGTTTAGGAGTCTGTTCTAGTATTAGCAATCTAATGTTGTTAGGTTAATCTAGGCGGATTTCTAGGCAATTACTGGCCTTGTAATTACCCTGCTTAGTATCTGCAACTTGTATATCTTAATCTTAAACCAGGCTAGTTCTAGAATTAGTTAGTAGAGTTACTTTACCTCTAAGCTCTTGCTTAGTAGTTAATCTAACTATGTTAGATTACGTCTAATCTCTAAGGTCTAGGATATTAAGATCTTAACCTAGATTATTAAGTTCTCTGTTGTAAAGGATATTAGCAATCTTAATTACTTAGTCTTTTGTTATTTCTTTATCTTTCTTTTCTTTATAGAACAGAGATTTGTTAAAAGTAACGTTCCTTGTAATAATTACTTAATTAATTAATAGAACCTATATTTTGTAGATGTTAGAGGCTTTATAGCCTACTAAATATCTAATATGTCTGCGTAGATTAATCTTAAACCTACGTCTATCTTACCCTACTGCCCTATCTCTGTTAAGAGGGTAAGCTCTGCAGCTATAGGCGTATATACTACTCTAATCTAGTTGTAGATTAGCTGTTCTGTGCCTAATTTAAGCTGGTTTGTACTATCTAAAGTACTGCCTAAACTAATTATTAAGCACTTTGTTAGGTGATTAGAAGTTATAGATTGCTGTTAGGCTAATCCTGTGTAAATAGGCAGCAGAGTCTATAATCTCTAGCTAGAGCTTTGCTAGGAGATTTGCTCTAGTTCTTATCTTTATAGACTTAGTAATTAACTCTTGTCCTGCTCTTTTAGCTGATCTGTTTAGTTTGTAAGTATAAGGTAGAGGGGTAAGTATCTTAATTCCTTTCTAATCTGCCTATTCTTTATACTGTAATTAACCTCTCTATAGTTTAGTAGCTGTATTATTATCCTAGTGTATTTCAACAATATTAAGTTAATACTTTTGTTTAACCTATTCCTTAAATAGTTTAATAACTCTTATAATCTTATCTAAGCTTTTAGATTGTAGGTTGTAATTAAAAAGCTTTCCTAAGTAATCTTCTTTAATAATTATTATCTATTCTTTGTTTATTTGTCTAGTTAGCATATTAAATAGGTCCTATAAAATCCTGTAGAACAGCCTTAGTAATTGTTCTCTTAGACGCCTTAATATAACTTGTGTTAAGTAAGTAATTAAACAATCCTTATATTCTATCCTTTTAGTTCTGTTAATATAGATGTTCTAAGCAGCTTATGCTAATAATTAAAGTGCTCTCTGTCTAAGTTAACCTAATCTTTAATACTATAGCTCTTTACTGTCTAATCTTGCTGTAGGTTTTAATAATTTTGCTGTTGCGTTTACGTTAGGAGTAGAATAAAAGGAAACTTTGTTATATTTAATAAAAGCAAGATTATAAGCAGTGTGTAGCTTAGCTATAATTATGTTGTTCTTAATTATTCTATGTTAGAGTGTGTTGTCTAAACTAAGG